>JBBPTG010000028.1:0-217715 GCA_038093975.1 Chalciporus piperatus
ACCGCACTTGGACGCTATTGCGGATTGCGGGTGTATGTCGATATACACTTTGACCGCATTTCACAACAGTGTCCAAATGCTGGGAATCACTACTCGTGTTCCCCCGCATGTGGACACTATGGCAGGATCGCGGGTGTGTATTTTCCAGCAATTCGCAACATTGTCCAAATGCTGGAAATGTCACGCTGGAATGTCGACCGTATGCCTGTATTACGGTAGCATTGCAGTGGTCCTAATACATTGATAGTTATTCTATGTATACATTGTCAGCGCCGTCGTCGTGGTCGGGCTGGGCTGGTCGGCAATATAGAATGTCCTTCGAAATCCATCCCCGGTTGGAACATCTCCAGCTTCTCTTGGATTTTCTTCGTCGTCGATCCAATCCAATACCGTTTGAATCTCTCCATTGCAAGGTCCCCCATCCTGTACTGTGGAGTTGAATTAGTGTTGGCGTCCTGTACCGTGTTTATATCTTACCTATTCATTGCTTCTCGGTCTTCAGCGTTGTTTCGCATACACTGGTCGATCCAGTCCGCCACGTCTGTGTAGTAAGGATGCATGTTGCTGCGCGACTCTATTTGCTCCAGCGTTCCCGTGCATCTTTGAAGGAGGTCAGTCGCGATTCGATTCATACCGTTGTCCAGCTTGAACGGCATGTTCTCCTCGACACGGTCGTTCAGTTTGAGTATTCCGACGGTGTGTGTCCCGCATTCTGGACATGGGAAACGTCTCGCAGCCGCTTCGTCTGCAGTCCACCAAGTATTGCTGAAGTTGCTGCGGTGTTCGGTGGGTCATGGTGGTTGCTGTGAGAGTTTGTGGTAGTGATTTTGTGCTGTATTTACCTCTCATGTACTATATCGTGACAACTTACCGTGTGTTCCCGCAATTCCACAGATGTGTCGAAGTGGACGTGTAGCGGCTGGTTAGACGCGCGTCAAATTACCGCATTTCGACACATGTGCAAAATGCGATGATTTGCACTTCATTTCGTGTGCGTTCCGTTGTGATTTACTAGATACAAATACCCGCATTCCGACCTGCAGTCGGATTGCGGGCATTGGTACGTAGCTGTACATTGCTTTAGTGGGTACATGCACGCTCATTTATATCACAATTACCACACTGTATTTACACGTGTTGCGGTAAAATATGTCTAGAAATCTTGACATAACCCCAACCTAACTGTAACTCAATTAGGAAATGTAGGTAAAATCCGGACGAGTCGAATAAGACAGGGGCATATCTTGACTAAGTGGTTTTTCCCAGGCCCGGGTGAGTGTGGCACGGCTTTTTCCGAAAGTCTTGTCCCTCGCCCAGCCCCGCTTCGCGGGGCAGGGCTCGGTCCACCTAACCTAACCCTAACCCTAGTCGTAGTCGCGTCGTGTTTTCTGGTATCCGTGTTCTCGCGAGAGTGGAACACAATATCTAAAGAGTAGAAGTGGTTAGTTTTTCGTCTGAACTATAAGAACTTACTTATTTCTGTTACTTGAGGTCCAATCGTGATGATGTGAGTGCTAGAGGATAAGCTTCGTCGTGAATAAGTCGCTCGTTAATTGACGTACCTTCCTTTTGGAGTTGCCGCCGGTTCGTCATCACACAACATGGGTCGGGATTAAGTCACTCGTTAATCACCTTACCTTCCTTTTCGAGTAACCGCCAGTTCGGTTACATCCCCACTCGCTCGCAAACTCGTCAAACTCACCTGCACGCTCAAACGGATTCGCGGTCGCCTCGATCGCGCCAAACGGCAAGTCAAGACAACACCGCCGTTGAAACGGACGGACACACAGTAAGTACCAGTCTCGAATTCGTCCGCTAACTCGTTTCTAGCATGCCTCCGTTCACGAGCGGTCAAACAAGCACGCGAACGCGAACGCGGAATGCACGTGCAATGCCGGTGAGTCCCTCATTCACATCGCGATCCCAGTACGTGCCTCAAACCATATCCGCCATTCACCTACTAATTTACACCCTCCCGAGCACACTCGACGACCACGAATGAACGGCAACACGATATCTATCGACTACGATATACAAACGCGACAACGACAACGACAAATACAAGGCGAAAATGATGCGAGGACCGCCATGCAGCGACGGGCGTCCTGGACACCCGCTTTGCATCAATCGTTCGTAAGTAGATTTGATTCGTTACTAACCTTGCCCCAGACTCGACACCGAGGGAGACGCGACGAAAACGACAACGCGCGGCCACAACGACAAGAACGAAACCGAACAGTGACCACAACGCGACCACGCGATGAGGACTCGCACAACGACACGACAACGCGACGAATCGCGAAACAAAACGGTAGGTTGTTTGTTTCATTTTCTGACTTCGCTCGTGCATTGTGGGCGTCCAGGACGCCCGCGACACACGCCGATGCCACTGCACCACGCGTACCCGTCCAAGCTCAGTCTTGGACGAACACGCGTAGTACAGAGTCATCTTCCATGTGGTCCAACACTCTCATCACACCACGGGCGTCCAGGACGCCCGTTTGCGACGACCGTAGGCGTCCCAACCATACCGTGAAAACCCAGGGCACGATGGCAACCGTTCTGGGTCCATTATCTGCCTCACATCCGAGCAGCCCACAATGCCTAGGTAAGCAAAGTAAGTTTTTTCATACTATTTCCCACTACGCTCGTGCACTGCGGGCGTCCTGGACGCCCGAACCTCACGCTCGTTGCACAGTGGCCATCCCGGACAGCTAGGTGTGCTCACTACGAACACAATGACTTGTACGGTAAGTTTTTTATTCATTTCTGACTACGCGTGCGCACTGTGGGCGTCCTGGACGCCCGCCGTGTGCACAGGCATCGATATCACGTGACCGTGGTGTCCGTTGCACGACGGGCGTCCAGGACGCCCGTTCTCGCTCTCATACCTACAGTAAATACTTAGTGTACATGTTAGTGTAATAAAAAATTATATTATTACTTGCCGTGCACGACTGATACATGCGCGGGCGTCCAGGACGCCCATGCTCGTGCTCATCATTATAGATAGTTAGTTAATAGTGTGTAAATACTAGCTACAATTGTAATGAATTAATTGACTATGTACTACTGGTGCAGTCACGGGCGTCCTGGACGACCGTCGTGCAACGAGTGACCGCGGTCACGTGATCTCGATGCCCGCGCACACGACGGGCGTCCTGGACGCCCGTTCTCGCTTCCATTGCTACAGTAAATACACAGTGTACATTCTATTGGAATAAACACCTATATTATCATTCACTGTGTATGACTGGTACACGCGCGGGCGTCCTGGACGACCGTCGTGCAACGATGGACCGCGGTCACGTGACTTCGATGCCAATGCACCACACGGGCGTCCTGGAAGCCCGTCGTGCAAACACCAATCCTAGTCACATACCTCATGACCCGTGTACATAGTCATTGTATTAAATACATGTATTGTCACCTTACTGTGTATGAGTGGTGCGTGCACGGGCGTCCTGGACGCCCGTCGTGCAACACGCAACTGTGATCACGTGCGCATCTGTATCAGCATGTGCGCGGGCATCCCAGAAGCCCATTCTCCGTGCAGTCTATTCAATATAGCTACCAACTGACTATAGGGTGACAGGGGATTGCCTTTTACGGAACCCTAATGTCCTAATTGGGACATTCTAGGGTTAGGTTTAGGGTTACAATTCACCCTAGGGATGGTCAAAAGCTACTCATAACCTAACCCATGGACATTATGTATTTTTAGTCTAGAGAAAAAGATTGTCTGGTCAGCTTGATCTGCTATGCTTTGCTACCCTCACTTGACTGATATCTTCATGTCTTTTCTCACTGAAGCTAATGTCACGGTTGGTTCTTCCCGCTAATATAAGTAAAGTTGTAGTCCATGTAAAATAAATTATTTTCCGTCCAATACCCGTGAAATAATCTCTTGATTTGGTCGAGATAACATGAAAATACTCCAGAGTAGTATATGTTGGTGCTGTGTTTTATTTTGGCTATAATTTGCGGTCGATGTTTCCCGCTAATATAAGCAAAGTTGTGCGTCATGATCATATGGTTTATGTTTGTTAAATGACCGTGAGCATATTCCTTGATTTGGTTGACATGTGCTTGAAATACATTGTGTAACAGTAGCTACACTTTGCTAATGAAATGCTTCTTTGATCGGTTGAGATCAAGGTTGCGGTCGGTTTTTCCCGCTTACATAAGCAAAGTTGTAGCTGATGGTCATGTGATTCAATCTGGTCTCATGACCATGGAAATATTTCTTGATTTGATTGGCTTGTGCATTAAACTTGTAAGTTCAAGCAAATCCTAGTCAAGTGTAGCGGAGTGTAGGCAAATGACTAGCGTTGAGCTAATGGTCGCTAGTGACCAGAGTTATGCTACACTTGACTACACTTGGCTACACTTTGCTAGTGAATTTCGCTTTTTTGTGTGTTTCAACTCAGATTGCGGTTGGTTTTTCCCGCTTACATAAGCAAAGTTGTGCGTCATGATCATATGGTTTATTTTTGTTAAAGGTGCGTGAGAATATGTCTTGATTTGGTTGACGTGCAAGTTAAACTTGTGAATTCAAGCAAATTTCAATCTTGTGTAGCAAAGTGTAGGCAGACAACTACCCTTGAGCTAATGGTTGCTAATGGTTGCTAGTGGCCGGAGTTTTCCTACACTTGCGCTACACTTTGACTACACTTTGCTAATGAAACTCTTCTTTGACTGGTTGAGGCCAAGATTGCAGTCGATTCTTCCCGCTTACATAAGCAAAGTCGTAGCTGATAGTCACATGACTTGTTCTGGTAAAATGACTGTGGGACAATTCCTTAATTTGGTCGACTTGTGGATTAAACATCTCATACACTTTGCTAGTAAATTTCGCATTTTTTCTTGTTTAGACTTGGATTGTAGTCGTTTCTTCCCGCTTATGTAAGCAAGGTTATGTGTCATGATCTTATGGTCTATTTATGTCTGATGATCATGTGAGTAGCTCTTGATTTGATCGAATTAGCTTGAAAATGCTTGTTGCTATTATTTGGCAAGTTAATGTTCGAGTATTGCGTATTGCATGTGACCTGATGTGTATATGACATTATTCATGTCTGGCTAGATAAAAAACTAACCCTAAGACTGGAGAAACTCTCAGACTCAAACAGAGATAACCGAGAACCGAGAAATGATAATCCCTCCCCTAACATTTTTAACTGCGAAACCAAGCTTAACCGGTGGGCTGCCAACGCAAGGCTATTTCTGTGGAGATTTCATGGTTGTAGTCACGGTTACACTCTGGTGGCAAGTGGTCTACTACACTCTGCTACACATTTGTTGATATATGTGATGTTTTTGCCACTCAGTCTGATATCACGGTTGGATCTTCCCGCTAATATAAGCAAAGCTGTAGTTCATGTTGAATGAATCTTTTTTGGTCTAATATGCATCAGACAATTCCTTGATTTGGTTGAGATAACTTGAAAATACTCTAGAGACACTGATCACAACTACCGATGTGGATATCTCGTCATTCACCATAAGTAAACACAAGCAGGTCATGGAGAGTTGATAAAGGACCCACACTGAGTAACTTTGCCTCTGAAAGTTGTCTGTCCACATCACCAATGATTCACGATCGAATATGCTTCAATAATAACAAGAGAATGTAAATAAATATTGATAGTGAGTGTTTGCGTAACCCTAACCCTATGGTTGGCATGGTTGGCATGGTTGGCATACATAGACAGTGTTTCGCTTTGTTCGACTACCCTAAGAACTCCACTTTGCTGATAAATTCGCTGTCTTCCTTGCTAAAGTAAAAATCTTGGTCGGATACAATTGGTTCTTCATGCGGATATAAGCAAAGTTGTAGTCCACATTGAATGGATTTATTTTGGTCCAATGACCGTGGGATAATCCCTTGATTTGGTCAAGATAACTCGAAAATGTTTGTCGAAAATACTTTGTTGAAAGACATGAACATTGAGGTATGGTGTGATGCATGTGACACGATTTGTGACATGGTTTGTATGATCTGATCCGTTTGATTAACTCTAACCTTAACTCACAGACTGGGGAAACCCCCAGACCCCCACCGAGAACCGAGAACCGAGAAATGATGATCCCTTCCCTAACCAATTTAACCTCGAGACCAACCTTAACCGGCGTACTGCCAACGCAAGGCTATTTTCATGGACATTATGTATTTTTAGTCTAGCGAAAAAGATTGTCTGGTCAGCTTGATCTGCTATGCTTTGCTACCCTCACTTGACTGATATCTTCATGTCTTTTCTCACTGAAGCTAATGTCACGGTTGGTTCTTCCCGCTAATATAAGTAAAGTTGTAGTCCATGTAAAATAAATTATTTTCCGTCCAATACCCGTGAAATAATCTCTTGATTTGGTCGAGATAACATGAAAATACTCCAGAGTAGTATATGTTGGTGCTGTGTTTGATTTTGGCTATAATTTGCGGTCGATGTTTCCCGCTAATATAAGCAAAGTTGTGCGTCATGATCATATGGTTTATGTTTGTTAAACGACCGTGAGCATATTCCTTGATTTGGTCGACCTGTGCTTGAAATACATTGTGTAACAGTAGCTACACTTTGCTAATGAAATGCTTCTTTGATCGGTTGAGATCAAGGTTGCGGTCGGGTTTTCCCGCTTACATAAGCAAAGTTGTAGCTGATGGTCATGTGATTCAATCTGGTCTAATGACCATGGAAATATTTCTTGATTTGATTGGCTTGTGCATTAAACTTGTAAGTTCAAGCAAATCCTAGTCAAGTGTAGCGGAGTGTTAGGGTTATGCAAGCCGATATGGTGTCCCCAGCTTACAGTCTGCAAGATGGCCCTGTGCATGTCTCACAGTACAAATTATCAACAAGTTGTGCATCACTCATATGACGCTATGTGATAAAGTTGCTGTCAGGTTGCTTCCAGGTTGCTTCTAAGTTCACAGTGCAGATCATGAATGAATTGTGCACTAATCATAAGGCTATATAACATTGTAGTACATTGTGTGTACTTGGTAGCATTAGAGTAGCTTGTGTTATATTTGCTCAATCACAGCATAGGCCATCGTCGGATTGCGCATTCCTCATATAATCCTATATGACTAGGTTACTTCCAGGTTGCTTCCACCCAATTAGGCAGTTGCTTCCAGTTGCTTCCACCCGATTAGGCAGTTGCTTCCAGATTGCTTCCAAGGTCACAAGGCAGATCGTCAATGAATTGTACACTAGTCATGAGACTATATAACATTGTAGTGCATTCAGTGTGTTTGATAGTGCGGGGAACAACAACCGCACTTGGACGCTATTGCGGATTGCGGGTGTATGTCGATATACACTTTGACCGCATTTCACAACAGTGTCCAAATGCTGGGAATCACTACTCGTGTTCCCCCGCATGTGGACACTATGGCAGGATCGCGGGTGTGTATTTTCCAGCAATTCGCAACATTGTCCAAATGCTGGAAATGTCACGCTGGAATGTCGACCGTATGCCTGTATTACGGTAGCATTGCAGTGGTCCTAATACATTGATAGTTATTCTATGTATACATTGTCAGCGCCGTCGTCGTGGTCGGGCTGGGCTGGTCGGCAATATAGAATGTCCTTCGAAATCCATCCCCGGTTGGAACATCTCCAGCTTCTCTTGGATTTTCTTCGTCGTCGATCCAATCCAATACCGTTTGAATCTCTCCATTGCAAGTTCCCCCATCCTGTACTGTGGAGTTGAATTAGTGTTGGCGTCCTGTACCGTGTTTATATCTTACCTATTCATTGCTTCTCGGTCTTCAGCGTTGTTTCGCATACACTGGTCGATCCAGTCCGCCACGTCTGTGTAGTAAGGATGCATGTTGCTGCGCGACTCTATTTGCTCCAGCGTTCCCGTGCATCTTTGAAGGAGGTCAGTCGCGATTCGATTCATACCGTTGTCCAGCTTGAACGGCATGTTCTCCTCGACACGGTCGTTCAGTTTGAGTATTCCGACGGTGTGTGTCCCGCATTCTGGACATGGGAAACGTCTCGCAGCCGCTTCGTCTGCAGTCCACCAAGTATTGCTGAAGTTGCTGCGGTGTTCGGTGGGTCATGGTGGTTGCTGTGAGAGTTTGTGGTAGTGATTTTGTGCTGTATTTACCTCTCATGTACTATATCGTGACAACTTACCGTGTGTTCCCGCAATTCCACAGATGTGTCGAAGTGGACGTGTAGCGGCTGGTTAGACGCGCGTCAAATTACCGCATTTCGACACATGTGCAAAATGCGATGATTTGCACTTCATTTCGTGTGCGTTCCGTTGTGATTTACTAGATACAAATACCCGCATTCCGACCTGCAGTCGGATTGCGGGCATTGGTACGTAGCTGTACATTGCTTTAGTGGGTACATGCACGCTCATTTATATCACAATTACCACACTGTATTTACACGTGTTGCGGTAAAATATGTCTAGAAATCTTGACACAACCCCAACCTAACTGTAACTCAATTAGGAAATGTAGGTAAAATATATGTGCTGTTTTTGTTACTCGGGCTGATGCAACGGTCGGTTCATCCCGCTAACATAAGCAAAGCTGTAGCTCATGTTGAATGATTCTGTTTTGGTCTAATATGCGTCAGACAATTCCTTGATTTGGTCGAGATAACGCGAAAATACTCTAGAGACACTGATCACAACTACCGATGTGGATATCTCGTTATTCGCCATAAGTGAACACAAGCAGGTCATGGAGAGTTGATAAAGGACCCGCACTGAGCAACTTTGCCTCTGAAAGTTGTCTGTCCACATCACCAATGATTCACGATCGAATATTCTTCAATAATGACAAGAGAATGTAAATAAATATTGATAGTGAGTGTTTGTGTAACCCTAACCCTATGGTTGGCATGGTTGGCATGGTTGGCATACATAGACAGTGTTTCGCTTTGTTCGACTACGCTTTGAACTACACTTTGCTGATAAATTCGCTGTCTTCCTTGTTACAGTAAAGATCTTGGTCAGATAAAATCGGTTCTTCACGCTGATATAAGCAAAGTTGTAGTCCACACTGAATGGATTTATTTTGGTCTAATGACCGTGGGATAATTCCTTGATTTGGTCGAGATAACTCGAAAATGTTTGTTGAAAATACTTTGTTGAAAGACATGAACATTGAGGTATGGTGTGATGCATGTGACATGGTTTGTATGATATGATCCATTTGACTAACCCTAACCTTAACTCACAGACTGGGGAAACCCCCAGACCCCCACCGAGAACCGAGAAATGATGATCCCTCCCCTAACTTTAACCTCGAGACCAACCTTAACCAGTGTACTGTCAACGCAAGGCTATTTTCATAGAGATTGTGTGGTGGTAGTCTAGAGCAAACAATGGTCTGGTCAGCTTGATCTTGATCTACTAACGCACTACTATGCTTTGCTACACTCACTTGGCTAATATCGTTACGTTTTTTCTCACTGAAGCCAATGTCACGGTTGGTTCTTCCCGCTAACATAAGCAAAGTTGTAGTCCATGTCAAATGAATCATGTTCCGTCAAATAACTGTGAAATAATTCCTTGATTTGGTCGAGATAACGTGAAAATACTTCAGAGCGCTACGTTTTGGTGCTTTGTCTTATTGTGGCTAGAATTTGCGGTCAGCTTCACCCGCTAACATAAGCAAAGTCGTGCCTCGTGATCATATGGTTCATTCTTGTTAAATGACTGTGAGAGTATTCCTTGATTTGGTCGACGTGTGCATTAAACACGCTTTGACTACACTTTGCTAATGAAACTCTTCTTTGACCGGTTTAGGCCAAGATTGCGGTTCATGATTCCCGCTTACATAGCAAAGATTGTGGCTGATAGCGACATGATTTGTTCTAGTCAAACGACTGTGGGAATACACCTCGATCCGGTCGACTTGCGCATCAAACGTTTCCTGTAGGATTGGATGAAACGCTTCGACTACACTTTGCTCGTCAAAGGTGGTGGCCAGACTTTGGCTAATCTGACTACGCTTTGCTGGCCAACGTCACACTTCTCGTTCTTTGTTTCACTGTATGCAATGGTTCAAGTCGCATCTTTGGATCGTCAGAACTCAATTCTGATGGCGCATCGTAGTGAGCAGCACGATCTAGCACAGGATCACGCTCCTCAGGGTTAGACTGAATGTGCTGTAATGTGTGGACATGGGACATGACATGATTGTATCTCAAACACTTTGACTGCCTTTTGTGACATGTATCATTCATCAACATTCTGCATCCCTTGTTCCTTTTCCTTTATTCATCTTCTTCATCTGTCTCCGTATTTCCGACTGCATACATGCGACGTGGCCTTGGTCGAAGATATGGAAGCACTCCTTCATTCACTGTGTTGACAGCCCCAGTTTCACGTACATAGCGTGATGACTCGACATGAGACGGATGATCCTCTTCGAGCTTGATTTCATCATGTTCTAGCTTGAGCTACAGGTAGTCAGTCTGAATTCAGTCCCATTGTAAGACAATTTAATATTTACTGGCATCGAGAGCACGATCTCTTCATCTTTGACCAAAGGACTGGGAGAAGGAGTGCATGGCCATAAAAGATCAGGTAGTTCACTTTCTGATCTTGCAACACTGGCTTCGCGTGCCATCGTTCTTGGCGGAGTATGCGATATTTCAGCAATTCCAAAGATTCTTCTTTGATGCATAAATGTGTCCTGCATGGGTAATGTTCAATGAGATTCACAACTCGATTGTAGACAAAGTGAAGTGTTACGTTGAGTGCATGTACAACGTGATCCACAACAGTGGCAGTATTCTATTGATATGACACATCAACCCACAGATCAGGAGCAAGACCATGCTTATCAAGACCTACCTTATCTGTTGACAGAAGAACCTGATTCTGACAATGGAAGGTAAGCATGCATGATCGAGGGCAAGATCATGTTTGTCAGGACCTACCTTGATATTCATGTCAGGTGTTGTGTTCTAGTGGTGGGGTGAACAACATGATCTAGCGCTGGATGATGCTTGTGACACTTGCCTGCATAGTACAGTACTATGTTTGGTGTTGTTTGGTTTCTTGGCTAGATGAGGAAGGTAGTGGTTGTGGTTCAAGAAGTTGTGATGTGATAGTAACATGGTTGTGGCTATATAGATGTCACGAAATGCACGCGACAACAACTCACAACAACCAACTTCCATGTATATCTGAGGGTGATGCTCGTGTTCTATAGCACAGCATCCAGAATGCGACTATAGTAGACTATTGTAAGAGAAGTAGCTAGGGAAACATCAGAAAATCAAGACCTATTCTGACGACATTATGTATTCCCATGCCTGAATAAACTCTGCCGTCACCAAATCTGTCTCCATTTCCAGATAGACCCCTCGTTTTTTGCAAACAAAGTACAAATCCCCAAACAAGGATTCTATCAGCTCCTTGTCCGGTTCTGTCAGCGTGATGTGGTCCTCGTTGAATGTTTGCACATTCACTCGAGACAGCCGTGGCATCATGGTCTGGTGGATGGCTGTTGTGAGTGCCTCTAACCGTATATGCAACCGAGTGTTTGGGGCAGGTGTGACATAGCGAAGGGTGACAGTGATGTCCGTGATCCTGTCATAGTATGATGATTCATACTGGGGGTCCGTGGCTGCAGCCAAATGATCTCTCTCTCCTAATCCCCTCCATTTGATGATTGCTGTTGAGGAATCAATGCCTCTGTCTCCCCTCCAATATCTGTGATAATAGCAGGCACAATTTTCTGCGATGGAAACAGCCACCTCGACTCTCATCTCATATTCGACATGCTCTTGAGCATTGAGAAGGCACTCTACGAATGGGTCTGGTGGCCCAAAGACACGATTGATCTTCAATCCTGCTGTCAAGGCTTCAGCGTTACAAGACTTGCTTGCGAGGCGGTAGGCAGCAAGCGAGGAAGCGTCGAGATGAGTTGCAATCATCACCATCAGTTCTGTGGGCAAGAGGGTCGTAGATGTCGACAGCTGGCCGTTGATGTGCAAGTCAATGACAATTCATTGCTCGGTACAATCTCATGTTCGAGACACTTACCTCCTGCTTCACTTCCATGGCCTATGTCATGATATACATCAGTGATACAATCTTATGCAAGGTAGCACTCTCTGAGCTTACCTTCTCCATCAATGTAAGAACTTGACTCTGACAATGGATGGTGAGCATGCATGATCTAGCGCAAGATCATGCTTGTCGGGACCTACATTGGTGTTGGCATTTAGTGTGGGATTCTAGTGGTAGAGTGAGCAGCAAGATCTAGCGCTAGATCATGTTAGTGGGACTTGCCTGCATAACAGGGTATTTTGTTTGGGTTTATTTGGTTCCTTGGCCAAATCAGGAAGGTGATGGTTGTGGTTCAAGAGATGATGTGACGTGACGGTATCATGGTATGCTCTTATATAATGTTCGGCTGTGCTCTTTGGTCTCACACATTTCTAACAATGTCCTGTCTGTAATGAGGATATGGAGACAGAATTAGTAGTGCTCATTTTGATGAACAATGTTAAGTGTCAATCAATGTGGCAAGATGTAAGCAAATACAATGAAAATAAAATGTTGATGTCCTCAGATCGACTTTGTGTTGTGTGTGCACTCAAAGGCTTGTCATAGAGTCTATTTTTATATCACAGCTACTCTTGCTTGTGAAAGTCAGGCCACATTCATTGCAAATACGAGTCATAATGATGATGGGATGATGGTAAAAGGTGATGATGTTCTATTTCCCACACTTGTTTTCAACATGTCATGTGACTGTGGGTGGATGTGACTCTTCTGTAATCCAGCCACAATGTCATTGTTTCTTCCCACACCTTCTTGCTTTCACAAATGTCACTCATCTTCATATTTTGATTGTCTGCACTCTCTGCTCTTGCTTCTCTGCTTTCAATATATTTGTCATGTAACAACTGTCACATGTTTATTTATTTTGTTCCAATATTTCACTGTTTGATGTATTATTATTGTTTGAGCCATTCTGTTGTATCATTTCATAATGATGTTTTTTTTTGTTTTCATCTTCAGTTTGAATCTATTTGAGATACTGTCATTCTGGGATCTCTTTTCATTCTATAATAATTATGTAAGCACTGTCCTTTCCATCACATGGACATGATCTAACGCATGAACATGCAGCAGTCTTTCCAGAGGTACTTCAGATACTTTCTTGGTTGGGCATGATGGGCACTTCTGTGAGCACTTCCTTGTCAGTGTATGGACATGGTCTAACGCAAGGCCATGCAGGAGCACATGGCATGATCCTGCGCAAGATCATGCAGAAGTGCCTTCAAAAGTGGATGGTTAGTTTGGGTTATAAAGGGTGCTTTCAAGTCTGTTCTTAGGATGCATTGAGGCAATAAAAGGTGTTTCCAAGTTTGTCCTGAAGGTACGTTGGGGCAATAAAAGGCGCTTCCAGAATCATCATCTCAGTTCACAGAATGGCATTCTCAGGCTGGACATTCTCAATACTTTTCTCACCAGTGCTTGACACGATCTCATGCCCAAGTGCTTCCAAAGAAGCTTTCCTTTCCAGTGGATTGCATGATCCTGCGCAAGATCATGCAGGAGTGCTTCTGAGTCTGTCTTAAAGGTGCGTGGGGGCAATAAAAGGCGCTTCCTTGTCCAATGAATAACATGATCCTGTACAAGATCATGTAGGAGCGCTTCCAAAGGCACTTCCAAGTCTATCCTGAATGGGCATGAGGGCAATAAAAGGCGCTTCCTTTTCCAGTGAATGACATGATCTTGCGCATGATCATGCAAGAGCGCTTCCAAAGGCGCTTCCAAGTCTGGCATAGACATGCGTGAGAACAATAAAGAGCGCTTCCTTGTCCAATGAATAACATGATCCTGCGCAAGATCATGCAAGAGCGCTTCCAAAGGCGCTTCCAAGTCTATCCTGAATAGGCATGAGGGCAATAAAAGGCGCTTCTTTTTTCAGTGGATGGCATGATCTTGCGCATGATCATGCAAGAGCGCTTCCAAAGGCGCTTCCAAGTCTATGCTGAATGGGCATGAGGGTAATGAAAGGCGCTTCCTTTTCCCGTGAATAACATGATCCTGCGCAAGATCATGCAAGAGCGCTTCCAAAGGCGCTTCCAAGTCTGGCATAGACATGCGTGAGGACAATAAAGAGCGCTTCTTTTTTCAGTGGATGACATGATCCTGCGCATGATCATGCAAGAGCGCTTCCAATGGCGCTTCCAATGCTTTCAAGTCTATCCTGAATGTGCGCAAGGGCAATAAAAGGCGCTTCCAATGCTTTCAAGTCTGTCCGAAATGGGCGCAAGGGCAATAAAAGGCGCTTCCAATGCTTTCAAGTCTGTCCGAAATGGGCGCAAGGGCAATAAAAGGCGCTTCCGGCGCTTCCAATTTGACTTTTGACGGGGCGTTTGGGTCAAAAAAGGCGCTTCCAAATGAAAGGGCGCTTCCGGCCCCAGTGACTCTGGGGCCCGGATAAGAATATTATGAATGCGTCGACGGTTGTGTATAATAACCTCGAGGGGTACGAATCACGCAATTTTGTGATTCACGGAATTGCGCGATTCAGTGTTTCTGGCGTTCGTGAGGTGTCATGACCCTGTTATGAACCTAACCCATTCGCAAAAAGGGCCTATAATTGCATGCCTTTCCCGCGAGTTCCCGCGGGAGGTTTTTCCTGATGCTCTACAGTTGCTTGGACCAAGCAACCGTTGTTGCCGTTGCGAAGAATAACATCTTCCCGTCGGTGTACATACTATTGTACGCGACCGTTTCTACCTTCTTTCTCGACTCAAGTGTAAGGATTAGACACATCTTTATTATTTAATGTGCACCTAGTGTTGAACAAGTAAAGGCGATTGCGGTTAAAGTTAATCTTTCCAATTCGCCGCTATTATGGTGGCGATCGTCATCATGGTTTGTGGCTCTGAGAACCGTTCATCGAGGAAGAGGGGGCATAGCGACATCGACCAATACCCATCCCGACACGGACGAGCGTCTCGAGCGCCGCTCGGCCATTCACCAGAAGATCCTCGTCCCACTCGACTACGCCTTTCTCGAACAACACCACGATCGTTGAACCACCTGTGTGCGACGACACGACAGAAAGGGTTAGGGTTACGGGACGAGAAACCGGGAGGAAAGGATTACCGAACGCGAAATAGCCCAGTTCCTGCCCACGCGTTACCTGCTGCCCTTCCTTCGCGGTAATCTTGATGCTCCCGACCATCATTGCACCAACGCATACGGCCATCACTCGCCCGAACTGGGGACTATCGATCGGCACGATCGTTCTCGTATTCTCCCCGTAAACGTCCAGCGCGCTCCGGATAGCTTGAGGCTACCAGATCGATAAAGGGACCGTCACAGTATCGTTAATAGTGTAAAGGGAAGATGTCTGCAAATATATGACTCACGTTGACAGTGTAGTACTCCCCACTTATGTCAGTCATCCGACCGATCGTACCGTCCACCGGGGTGTGGAATCGATGATAATCCTGCGGTGCCAGACGAAAGATTGCAAGCGACCCGCCAGCGTATCTTTCAGCGTCCTCTCGGTGCGCATCACCGAACAACCGCGCGACCGTAAAGTCTCGACCTTTGATCCAGAGGCGTGTGGCCTCCGAAATGCTCTCGAAGGCCATCAAGCGGCAGTCAGCCGCACTCACGAGTCGGGTAGGATCGTCAGGTGAATCAACCAGCCGAGCGTCTGGTGTAAGTTTTCTAGCAAACGTGACGACGGTTGAACCTCTGCAGAACATTGAATTAGCCGGAGGAACTCACCGATAGAAGAACTGGTTGAACGTTTCTGGCGAACGACGACCGTGATCGTTAGCACGTCATCTAGAGCTCAGAATGTACGCACTGAATGAATCCACGGGGTCTAAAAACTCATCCACGTTGAGGTTATGGTAATCAATGAACACTTGGATGTTCCGAGCTGATTCAGGCGAGTCATATTTAGCGCCCTGCTTGATCGACAACGATCTGAGCAAGCGACGAGCTGCAGACGACGATCAGCGAGATGCGACGACGAAGATGAATTTTGACTCACCGCGTGCACCTTCCATCCTTCCTCTGGCGCCCTGAAGCACGCGTTTGTCAGCTATTTGGATCGTTCGACTAACACAGGCAACTGACCTTGTACAACAATCGAATCCCGAGTCTGACATATACCTGCATCTTCTCTTCTTCAAGCTGACCCGTTGTCCTGTTCTGCACGATGATGTTCGCCGAGTTCTAGCGAAAACAGACGATCAACACTTCATCCCATTAACTGACCGGTAAGGACCACGTACCGCACCAAGCTTGTAATTCCCGCTCGACACCTTGGTGATCACCTTGGTGTACCATTTCCTCTGGGCCTGGCTTGGAGTAACGAAGTTCCCCACGACGATGCGATCCACTCTGGCCCAATCCTGGGTCGCACAGATCGCCAGATGCGTCACGATGTCCACTTCCGCTTTCGAGTTCAGTCGGGGTCGGTGACAGAGCGGACAATTTTTCACGTTGATGACGCGCTCAAAGTGGTGAGCTTCGTTTACGGAAGAGCTGAACAAACCACTGCCAGAAGGGGTATCCTCTGAATCGGACGACGCGTGCGTGAACTGCCGGGTCGACGACGAGGGCATTGACCAACTTGTTGACGACGTAGAAAGAAGGGGTTCCGAGTCGGTAATCTGTGCCAGCGGTCTCTCGCTCGGTTCCGTCGGGAACGATTCCAGTGGGTATGGGTGCAACCATGCGTGATTCTCCGTAGGCGATTCGTCGGCGAGCATAACGCTCAGAGGAGGCCCGCAAAAGTCTAGGAGGTCCAGGAAGAACTTTCCCCCTTCTTCGCCGTTCGTCAGCGGCGTGGGCGAGGAGCCGCTATCCGCAAAGCCGTCCTCCGAATCCAGTCGTTTCTTCTCGCTCCTCGGTCTACATAGTTCATTCTCCAGGCACATGATCGCCTCGGGTATCGTTAGCTCGTCCTCTAACGGTCTCTTGCCGAATCGGATGAAAAACGAGTCGATAGTCTGTGCAGAGAGTGTCGAGCCGAGTGAATCGAGCATAGAGGTTAGCTCGAGATGCGAAAGGGTGTTCTCGTCGTCAGTATCGTACTGTTTGAGATATTGCGCCCAGAACCGTTGACGGAGTGCATCGTATGGCTGAAACTTTGCTCTGTGACGTGACATCAAGGTTCACCCCCGACATGAAATTTTAAAAAAAACTACGGACCTGAAATGAAGCACGGGGTTGTGCTTCGCCTCCCATGCCATCTCCTTGGCGGTCACCAACGGAAGATGGAACTCTTTCATCGCATCACTTCCGTCGTTTTCTTCACCGTACAATCCCGTCTTCGGATCTGGTTGTGGTGCGTACTTCACAAGCTCCGAAACGTCGAACCGAGCATCCCCGACGTGGTCGTTCGACGAGAGCTTGTCCCAATCGAGAACGGTGAGCTGGACCTTGAACGATGTTTCGTAGCGCCGAACGTGAAACAGGAGCTTCTCGTCCCAGGTGGGATTGAGAGAGTGCCGAATAACTCGCGTACGAAAGACTTTTTTTCCGAACGAGGTGACGACGAAGGGATCCATGTCCCAACCGGTACGCGTCACTAGGAAACAATGATGGGAGATCAACTACGTCAAGTGCAAGGTCAGCGAAGCGCTCACTGTTTTTCAGCCTCGGCAAGTCGCTCGCTCCCTGAATTTCGAGCATGACGATGCCAACGATATCGTTCGCTGCGGAGAAATTGTAATCAACGCTCTTGCCCATCGCCCATGACCTCTTGAATTTCTTCTTGGTGCTCGCGCTGACCGTCGGGATGGAGCCTGCACTCGCTGACCTCCGATGTCCAAAATGAGGAGGAATGGGTGAGGGCGGCGCAGGTGAGATGGTCGTGGTAGCAGATGGTGGAGCAATTGATATAGACGGAACATCCAATACTTGAGCCGCAGGCGTCGCGGATCGCTCGTACGATGGTCCAGTAGAGAGTGGAGGGCGTCGAGGGAATAACTTTGGGAGTTTACTGCGCGACGTTGGCGTCGTGGGCGTCGGTGTCAACTCCATCGGGGATGGTCGTGCAGTAACTGGTGTCTTATCGTTACCTCCCGGACTGGGATTAATATGTATGACAGGAGGCGGTATGTAGAGACGGGCAAGTTGAGGAACTGGTCCGTCGTCGTCGTCGTCTTCATCTTCTTCTGAATTGTTCTCTTCTTCGTCGGAACTGATTCCACCATCGTCTTCGAATGCGGGTCCAGTGAGATGGGAACGGAGAGTACCAATACCTTCGGTCTATGGCGATTCAAGTCGTGATCCATCAAGATGATGAACACGATACTCACGGGCGGAGCAGAGACAAGACTCGGACGCGACCGCTTGACGAGCTCGCCAAATATTTCATCGAAGCGCATCAACGGATGCGTATTAGGTGGAGCGACGAACCCAAGCTTGATTTGGACTGAACCCGAAGCATGCGTAGTAGCTCGCGTTGAAACCAGCGACAGAGACGACGACTGAAAGATCGAGAAATGAACTCATGAGCGAGATACACATCAAACAACGCCCGACCGACCTTGTTTTGCTCGTCATGAAACCCGAAAGCATCCCCCTCCCGAAACCAATCCTCCAAAGGCAAAGCGACCTCCCCAAGGTACTCCTTCCTCAGCACATGATCCCTATCCCAAACCACAATCTCGATCGTACCAAGCCGATCAGCGAGAGAGAGATAAATCGGAAAGTCGAACGTCGCATCTTTCAAGCTGTACTCGGGGTTTTGATTGCGTTTGATCACGGGAGTATGGTGTCTCGTGCTCAAGAGTGATACGACCACGAACCTAAGGGGATGATGGAGATGAACGAAAGTCTGTCAGTACCATAACGGCTTCAGCGATCGGGGACGGAACTGTAGCTCACGGGTCGCAGGAGGCGTTTTTGCCCCGAGAACAGAGATCCTTACATCCGAGTACCTGTACGCGAAGAAAAACGACGGGTTGCTCGCCCGGGGAGGGAGAGAAGCCGCTCCTTCCGCTTCCGCGACCGCCAGAGACACGAGCAGGAAAACGCGCGGCAGTTTTGAGGGCTCGCCCTATCTTCTTGGCTTTCTTCGGTACCGGAGGAATCATGAGTGGATGAAGGTTGAGCGGGATTGTCCTACAGAATGGTGGAGATCCTGTATTTAGGGAATGATGGTCGCTGGCACAGCAAGGCTGCGGGTAGATTCAGATGGCAGTGACGACCACAGCCCCTAGAAGACTATTGAATCAATAAATGAAAAGGGAAGACTGTTGGCTGTCCAGCCAGCGTCGTCGAGGAGAAAGAAGAATGAGCAGGAGTTAGGGAACCAAAGGGTCAATGTAGCATATGCTCAGAGTTTGCTCAGAGTGGTAGCAACCATGACGCAGATTTAATTGTTCCGGTCACCCGGCTCGGTAATCGAACGATACAGCAGGCGCACAACTGAAAAACTCTGGGAGCTGTTTAAACTGCATTTTTGGATTCAATTCTAAAAATTCCAAAGAGTCCATAGTATTATAATTTCTAGGCGTAGAGTATTTGACAAGGGTGGACAGAGTAAAGTCCCAACGACATCCCTTAAATCACCTGTCGTGCACTACAGAAGTTAGGAAAGGAAGACTATTGCGAACGCGCAACCAGCGATAGTAGCAAAGGTCGAGATCCCAACTGCGGAAGCACCGTTGTGAGTCGCCGCAGGTGCTCCAGCAGAACCTGTACGAGTACCAGTACCGCTGACCGGCTTGCCTGTAGTAACAGCGGGGTTACCAGTCGGAGTAGGGAGAGCAGTGTAGAGGTCCTGGGAGCGGTAAGTGACACAGTTGGAAGATGCAGGGACGACGGGAGTGTAAGGGACGGTGGTGATCGGACCAAGGGCCTCGTCAGGCTGGAAGTATGTCATAGTCTTGCCACCGGATGTGTAAATGCCAGGCGGGATCATGTCCTCGCCGTGGCAGACTTCAAAGGTACCGTTCTGAGCGTTGTTAGGTGCGTTGTATGCACATCCGAGACGGTCGTAGATGTTCTGGCAATATCCTCCTGGGTTGTGTGCTGGGCCGTTGGGGTCGCAAATCTTGAGGCAGAAGCCATTGCCTCCCATGAAGCTTGAAACGAGTGAGAAGGGACAAGAACGTGGGAGATGATAAAGACATACTTGGTCCAATCGATGACTTGGTTGTAGGTGTTGTTGTTGCCGTTGCTGTTGGAGAAGGCGTTCGAGTACAACAGACCGCCAAGAGGGTTGCCACGCTGCAACGGTGCTTAGCATGGAAAGGGGCCAATGAGAAATTTTTACTGACCAAGTCAGCACCGTGGGGGTCGAGTTCTCCTCCGTAGTCGCCAGCGGCGATATTGATCAGGGTCTGGTCGATGAAACCAGCGATCTGTATGTAGTCGGGTGTCACGATGTATTGAACACCTGTGAGGGCGCCGGCGGGGATGAGACGAGTGCCGTGGCCAGGTTTGGTGCACCAGGCAACCTCCTGGCCTTCCGTATCGCCAATGGTTGAATTTGGCTTGGGAGGAGCCCACAAACAAAAGTCTGGATCGTAGTGAATACAGCGAAATAAGACCAAGTTTGAGCTCGTACCGTCTATGTGGTTGACAAAGGATGTCTGACACATTGAGTCCTGGTTCTGAGTGGTGGAGTTGCAGATATTGTATCCGACTTGAGGTCCACGAAGAGCAGCGGTGTTGTAGTCGACTTGGTAGGGCTGGAAGACCTGAGCAAGAAGTAAAGGACGATAACCAAGGTACTTACGATTCCCGAGGGGTAGGCATAAGTCTTTTCAACGAGCGGAGTGGGGTCAGCGGGGTCGGGCTGGGCGAGGACGACGGACGCAAGGACGAAGGCGAGGAGGGCTGAAAGAGTGGAAGGGGCCATTATATTGTAGATGGACTGTAGTTGGAATGAAGAAGACGGCGAGATGAGGTTGACTGAAGCTGACTGGTTGAAAGTAACCGGCGAGATTGATATACCTGTCGGCAAGCTGTCGGCTAATTCATTTTCCCTGGCGCACTGACCACATCACGTGCGATATACGCGACTCTTTAAACACGCGTTGTACACACGCCGTGACACGATACTCTAGCTACTCTCCCCCGTACAATGGCAAAGACTGTAACAGGTCAGTGCATGTACTCGCGCGACGTCGTCCCTTCTCACTCCCACACAGAAACTACCACCAAGGCAGCGACTAAACGTGCCAATACAAAGACGTCCAAGACAGGTCGGTCACTATATGCGCTCCCTCGACGTGACTTTGAGCATACACATCTGCAGATAAGGAGCACAAGCCCAAGCGTGCCCCTACCGCATACAACCTCTTTGTACAGGCCCAGATGAAAGAGTGGAAGGCGAGCAACCCTGGCGCACCCATCAAGGAAGCCATGGTCGATGTATGTCCTCATGCGATTGCCGTCGAGTCGTCTCACGTTCGCTTCAGATCGGTATTCTTTGGCGAGATGCCCCAGAAAACCCTAATCGCGGAAAGGAACCAAAGTCGAGAAAGCCCAAAGCTGACTCAACTAAGTCAGCTAAACCAGCCAAGAAGGCACCACGCAAATCCAGCGACGTCGAAGACTCGGCCGGCGAGACGAGCGAATGGTAAGATCGTCCGACTCTGACAACCCGGCCTTGGTTGCTCACTGCATGCTAGATTTCCTAATTTTATTCGGTACTGTATTCTTTAAACTCTGGCTAGAGCGAACCTTGTGCATGTATGCTACCGTATCCTAATCGATTGCAAATTCAATTTGCAAATCAACATCGCGTTCATCATCACGTGATACGCGTCATCGTCTTTGAATGGTAACAGGCCCCTAACTAGATCGATGACGCACAATGACGACGCTCCTGGAGCATATAAATCAAACAGTTTCCTGTTCGCCGCATTGTTCCCCTCTCGAAAACTCAACGACATGGAAAAGACATCCTCTATCATCGCAGCTCTCGACGCTGGCAAGCTTCCGAGCCAAAGCCAGATCAACGATTTTATCGACTGGACTCTTCAGAATATCGTCCCATCCGAATCTCCAGATATCAACAACCTCAGTCAACCGGGGAGCACGATCGCTCGCAATCTCTCCCAGGTCCTCGCTGCCTACAAGCAGTTGGGCACAAACAAGAACTGTGCGTGTTTTGCTCATTTCGTTCGCTGACCCTCTCACTGCCGACCCCGCCCAGATGACAATTTGGTTCAGGGCACCCTCTGGCACTTGTCGGAGGGTGATTTCTCCGCAACACGCGTTGAGGTCCGCACCGGGGAGGTTTCCGCGGACATGAACGCCCTTCGCTCGGCGCTTCGCACCCTCCTCAAGATCCTCTGGGCCAATGTTAGCGGCGAGGGAAGTCATCTCCTCGACGACTTTACTTCCTTCCTTCGCCTTGCGCTCGCCGACGTCGCAGAGGCGCTTGAATCCAGGGCTGGTCAAACCAAGGAGAGTCTCAGAGAGACTGAGGGTGAGATTCAGCGTGGCGAGAGGGACCCCCTCGGGCGCAAATACAAGACTCCTGAAGAGGAGCGGGAGCAGAGCGACCCCAAAGTCAAGTTTGAGAAGACCATGGATACGGCTAAGGAGGCCGGCTCGAAGGCCATTGGGGTCGGTCAATCAGTCGTTGCCTCGACGGAGGAGAAGGCTGAGAGGACGACCACGCGTTTAACGGAAGCATTTTACAAGGTACGGTCAATTGCACACCTCACGTCTCTCCTTTAACGCTTTCTTAGGTTTGCGACCGCGCTCAGAGCGATGAAGAGTACAAGCGTGCCTTGTCTACTCTCTTCAGTATCGCCTCCAAGTGGTTGAATCGAACCCTCGATGCCGCTGCCACTGCCGACGAGGCTTCGCTCGATGCTTTCATCGAGGATCCTACTGAAGAGAAGCATCTTCACCACGCTCTCATCAACATCCGCACGCTCTTTGAGCGTGTCGCTGGTGGAAGATCGATCGAGGGTCTGTGCGCTCAGCTCAGAGAGTGTGCTCTCGACGTGAAGCAGGACGAAGATCTGAAGGCGTGGTTCGACGACTTCATCACCCATGTACGCAAATGTCTCGAGACTCCAGGTTATGTACGAGAGCAAGAAGCTCGCGAAAAACGCGAGCAACTCGAGCGCCGTTGGGAAGAGCTTATTGACGTCAACTCTAATGTGGCGAAAAAATGGAAGGAGGACGTTGCCGCCCTCCGCAGAGAACTTAACGAGGTGCAGCTGGCGGTTACGCACGATCCTGATCTGCGACGCGCGAGAGAGGCACACGTCAAATTCATGCATGATGTAGAGAAGAGTGTCGTTGCGGGACGACTCGGCATGCGGCTCGCGCTGGAACAAGCGTCGTGGTTCTGGCAAGACTTGTTCAACGTCTATGCTCAGCGGGTCCTCGGGTTGCTGAGGCACATCCCCATACCCAGGTAAGCGTTTCCGTCGATGGTGATCTTCGTACTCTGACATGTCCCAGGACGGAATATGTTGACCACGAGGTCGAGTTTGTACTTGAGAACCTCGACATCTCCTCCCTCAACCTTCTGCCTGGACACGCATACATTCGCAATATCACCGACATCGATATAACAGCGCCTGGCGGAACCGCCGCAACGGCCACGTTCGGCACGCTCACTCACATCCGTCTTCAGGCCATCCAGCTCTCGCTTCGAGATGTCTCATTCTACTACAAGGACAAGACGTCCACCGTTGCCCCGGGAGCCTTCACCGGTCTCATGCAGTTTAGCCTTCCCACCCAGGGCCTCGACGTCGACTTCAAGATTAGGTTGATTCCAAACACCCCTCAAGGGCTTGATGAACGCGAACGCGATCGTCGCTTCTTTAAGATTGAGCGCGTGGACGTAAAGATGGCCGACGACATCAAGTTCACCATCAAGGAGTGTAACCATCCTCTCATCGCCACTGTGTTCAAACCGATCCTCGTCCTTCGTTTCAAAGACGCGATTGAACGGACGCTCGAGGAGCATATTAGGGCAGCCTTTGACTTTGTCGATGGCATCGCTTTCGACACCTCGAAACGCTCTGAAGTGTTCTCCGATGCTGGGTTGGGGCCTGCTGCATCAACGACTGCAGCTTTGTGGAGCGAGATTGGGAGAATGCAGAGGATGGAGGGAGGATTGTTGTCGGGCTGGAGGGCTACCGGCACTGGTATCGTCAAGGAAGGGCGCGAGGGCGAACCCACTATTGCGATGGGCGCGGAGCCTCAAGTCCTTTCTGGCGAGAAAAGAGGTCCTCTCGGATACGGTTCTGAGGCTTTGGCGGATAAGATTCCCCGTCTCGAGGGGGAAGCTAGGGCGGTGGCAGAGGGTGTGAGGAAGTTGCGCGCGGAGGGCGCGAGGCGAGTTCATACGTTCGAGGAGAGCGTTCAGCACAAGGCTAAGGAGGAGAGGAAGCACAAAGGCTGGGAGAGTTCCGCGTTTGATTTGGCATGAAAGAAGGATAACGGTTATTCGTCGATGATAGTTACTTTTGGTCTGGCAAAAGGTCAGGCGATCGCGAATTGTTGGTGTACATGATTCTTTGTGTTCTTTTTTGGGCTTCTACGATGTGAGAATTGATGCGACGTAACCCCCGCTCTTACAATATCTCATCGATGATATTTGCATACTCTTAGGCGTCGGAGATGCTCTTACTACGCCGCTCAACCTCGCCTACTTCCAAACATTTGTGTACACCCTTTCAGAAAACACCAATGCCTCCTGCTTCCGCGCTACATCACCGTCCCATACACTTCGTTGTAGAAGGCAAACCTCTCCACATATTCCTTCAACTCGCTCAACCGCAAGTTTTCATCAGCCGAATCACACTTGTCCACGAACAATGATTTGATAGGATACCCCAACTTCTCTCGCCTTCGCAGTACCTCTTGGATGATATCTGCGCTCCTGTACGCTTCCGTGAGGTAGACAGTTTCTAGGCGAGGTAGCCAGACATCATGTCCTGCCAATGGGCAAGGCTTGGCGAGGAGCTTGAGGAAGTGGTCGTGAAATTCCTCAAGGGAAAGGGTGAGTGATTTGATGTTCTGAAGTGCTCCGTAGAGGGACTCGACGGATGACAACTGTCTACAGGGCATGTAGACGACCTTGAACTTTTCGAGACCGCTGAGCAAAGCACGAGGTTGAGCATCGGGCAAGGGACCTGTCATGTCGGCGAGCCACGGGAAGAACATGTAGCAGTCTTCATGGTGGAGATATAGACCAAGAATTTTGAGAGCTGGCATGTAAACCTTGTCGAGTAGAACGATATCGTCTCCGAGGACAAGGTCGGTCAAATCGAGAAGGTGGATTGGACCATCTACTAGCATGGATCGTGGCGGCGGTGTTTCCCGCAGGTTTGCGCGTAGACTGAGTTTCTTCAGCTTCGGAGACCCCCGCAAGATGGTGACTAACTGCGGCCAAGACAGGCGAGGTTCGTCCATGTGAAATCCGAGGTCGAGGTGTGTAAGATTAGGTGCCGAGGAGATCCAGTGCTGATTCCAGTCTACGTGCACCCCCCAAAACGTTATTCGTTCGAGACGCGGCGCCAACCCACCGAAAAGTGTGAGGAATGATTCAGGTGGGTAGGTTTCGTCGTCACTCCTACTGGGCGGTTGATCCATGCCTAGCTGGAGTTGTAAAGTGGTGAGCTGGGCAGCAGCGGGGATGGATGGCTGAGAGGCGGCTTCAAGAAATTCCTCCAAGGATTCAGATCTCGGGAATGTCATCTTCATGGAGCGCCAGCGATGCACATGTGCAAGCAGCAGCGTATAGCCCCCCGAGGAAAGTGTCGAACAGTCGGTGTCTATGGGGAGGTCTTTGGTTTGTTCCAGCAAATAAGCAATGCGGCGGTCCGGTTTGGGTCCGGTGTAGGCGGAGTGATTGTGATGGAAGTCCAGAGAGACGGGGTCGCGATTGCCACATCATGCCAGTAACGACAAATCTGGGAAACGACGCTCATGAAAGAGGCCGGGACTCGGGAGGCCGCTGGGACTGGAGAGGGACCTGCTTCTGCTTCATACGCGACGGCATCATTGCTGTCAGCGAGGCCAGAGTCTGTCTGGTGGGCGATGCCGAACTGAAAAATGCGCGAGAGTAGTTCTGGAGGCAACTTGTTGACATAGCATGGTCTGGATGGGGCACCCCCAGGCCATTCTCCACATCCCACTGTGCTCCGAATACAAGTAAGTGGACGGTGAGCAGCCTACAGAAATAGCTATACAAACCACCAAGGTTGTTCCAGTCTTCCTTAGACAGACTCAGGGATGGGAGGGATGGGATGAAGAGAGTCATTCTCTCCGAGCAGGTTCGATTGCAAATTGATCGTCTTGAAGACGCTTACATAATGTCATCCCCACAACGCCTTCCTCCCTCATACCTTGAAAACTCCTGGGATCGAAATACTGAGGAATAAACGAGTCGTTCTCACCTCAGCCATGCTGCATGTCTAACCTGGTGTCTAGGGGAGACTAGGTCGCGTTGTCATCTAAGTATCCATTCTGTCCAAAATTTTGAGGCAGTAAGTTTTGGGAGTTCATTTATGTAATTTGACCTTGGAAGTTCCAGTTTCCAAATTCCATCATGGCTACGATCGGCATCGGCCCCGACAAGGTGCTTCTTGAATGGAATATTGGTTGTCAGTGCACACTCCAATTCCTATAAAAACCCGACCTCACAATCATGTTGTCCCATTCCTTCTTTCTTTTTTTCCTCCTTTGCACACCTCACTCTTAGGTATCTCTGTTCGCAAAGAAGGTTATCCGAAGCCGGTGAACATTGAGAAGCAGGTACAGAAAATTGTTCACCTCTAACGTTGGGTTGATGCTCAGTGACTGGGAGTTTCCAGGTTTCGCAAGGAATCATCCCCAATCCAATCCGTGTCGAAACGGCATATGACTGACCAAGCCCCCATTGCGCAACTACGCAGAGCGAGTCAATGTTATCCGTGGCCCCGCATCGCAGGTTCTGGTGTCTGTAAAGCGAGCATTCGTCATGTCCCTCGTACGCTCCGTCAAGTCTCACCTCCCCCTCCTTCCCAATCTTACCGAGCTGGTATGGGACAAGATATGGAACGACGGAGTGGAATCTATGTTCGACGACACACCCATTTCAATGCTTATGGTCACTGCAGGTCCTTCCCTGACTACCATATCGCTCTGCGTCGATTCCCCCTCTGATCTATGGGTGATCTCTGGCTTAGCCGATCTCGTTTAGCACTTCCTTCCGTCGACCTAATTTGGACTCTGGCAGTTATGAAGGTATAGGCACAATGGTCGGTCGATGGCATCTACGCACCCTTCGAACCTCTGCTCTGCCACCAAGCATAATGGATCAACTAGCATCTCGACGATCCCTCGAAACACTTGATATCCGTTACTTTGGCCGCTCGCCTATCTATGTCGGCAATCTCCCGAACACGGTCCACGACCTCTCATTCCGTGCTAGCAGTCCCTCCTTGTGCATCCGCTACCTCCAGTCCGTCCGTGGAAGACCTGCGAGCTGTCATATCCAGATAGGCATGAACCCAGTGGAGGATGAGGACCTCGAGGAAACCGGAATGTCGGATCTTTTCCAGCTTCTCCCACACCAGCTCTGACAGACTTCATCTACGTTCGCTTACGATCGAGCCAAATTCCAAGTATGGGAGAAAAGCCCTGATCCGGCCGTGGACGCACTTCCTCAGTTTATGACTTGTCACCCCCTTGTTCCACTTTCCCGCGCTAAACGACCTCGACCTGTTTTGTTCATCGGAACTGGATGATGCTGCGTACGCACGGTTGGCGCAAGGTTGTAGGAATCTACGGAGCCTCAAGGTTGGAACTAAAGACTCGTCGAGAGGAAGGCCGTTAGCAACTATGCGGGCGCTAATCGCGATACTGCTGTACTGTGAAGATTTGGAGACGCTCCACATTGTTTTCGATGGGATAGTCCCCCCGCCTTCACGTGATTGGGTTCCGGGATCTGACTCCGCGCGGCGGGATTGCACAGACGAGGGATGGGGAAGGGTATCAAAGTTGCTGGCACCGAGTGTATCGAACCAATATGCCTCGCCTGGAGAAAATCGACTACACCAAGGATTGACTCGGGACTGTTTTCACTGTGGTAAGGGGTATTCTCTCCCACTATCTATCGTCGACTCACTGGCTTCTTGTTAGGTTGATAGTCAGTCATGTCTGTGTGTAGATTCCTCGGCCGATCAAGTTGGCTCAATGTAACCATCATGAGCGCTTCCAGCCGCAGTGCTTTGGACCCACTTCTGTGTCAGTGGGCACCGCGATTACCTCGGTCTAGGTAATTAAGCCTCGTATCGTCTCAGTTCCCTTCCTCACCCAATGACGAGAGAGGCTTCTTGAGGTCATCAGGGATACTTTGCTGTGGTCATTGTATGAGGTTGTAGCGCGTAGGATGGTTTCTTGCGTCCCATTGACCACGGTGTCCACTGGTACAAGTTGGTACCCTAGTCGAGCTTTGAGATGTTCAACTATTGTGTTTTCAATCAGAGTGATACCTTTTGATTCATTGAGTTTTTACGGTGCCTCTCGCCTTCACTTGACCCTCAACACGCATCACGCGGTACTTTCTCACCGAGTGTTCGCGCCAGAGAGAATTAGGTACATTCAAGGTCGAAGATACTAGTATACAACGCGTGTGGTAACGGCGAGGGTCGCCAGGAAACAGAAAACGGAAGAACGAACAGAACTTGAAGCCAGAGGAGTGATCTCAAAGTGATCTCTATCCAT
Source organism: Chalciporus piperatus (assembly GCA_038093975.1). Taxonomy (NCBI): domain Eukaryota; kingdom Fungi; phylum Basidiomycota; class Agaricomycetes; order Boletales; family Boletaceae; genus Chalciporus; species Chalciporus piperatus. The sequence goes on from JBBPTG010000028.1 coordinate 28,678, forward strand.
TCCGAGGGAATCCAAGCATGCAAACCTATTATATTGCTCCTAGCTGTTCCGCTTCGGTGCCCTCTCGTATGCGTTCACGTCCGAGTCCGACTCATGCAGCTCTTGCACAGTCCCCGCCCCTTCTTCTCTCTTTATGACGCCATGCCCGCAGTCGCGTCCATGAGGCGGATGTCGATGGTTCCTCATCGGACGGGCCCGATCACTTCCATAACCACGTCCGCGCGAGTCGTCAGAGTCCGAATCCGACTCGGACTCGGACGACGACTCGTCAAACTGTCGTGGTTTGTGGTATATACAACATACTATCGCGTACCAACCAACACATATGTCAGCATACGTCACCACCGCATGAGATGCGCCATTTGACCAAGCGTTTGTGAAGACTCACTCTTCGATTTCTTCTTTCCGCATCCCTCGTTGTCAACTACATCTTCTCCCCAGGCTACTCGCTGTGGAGTTCGCCTCTGTGTCCCCCGGAGCCTAAGGACGCCCGCTGTGGTAGGCTCTCCTGAAGGGCCAGTGTCGCTGTCATCCTCTGGCCGTGGCTGTGAATCCCGCAGTGTGATGGTACGAGATCCGTCAGTAGGTGCCGAGGCATGGGGTCTAGGCTGGGTGGTGGTATTCATCACGAGTCGGGTAAGTTGTCCTTGAATGAGAAGCAGGGGAAGAATTCATCATTTTCTTAGTCAGCAAACTCAACGCCACGCAGCAAAACAATGAATGTTCGAGAATCTATTCCATTTAATGCGGGCTATCAAGGACAGCATGATCTAGTAGTACAATGGAGATGCATGGTGGATGAATAGTACAAAGACGAAGTTGTGGCCGAAACAATAATGATGCGAATTAACAAAGGGGTATGCAGCGGTGATGCAACGATCGACGTCGTGCCAAAGATTTTAAATCCAGGGTGCGCGAATGCGAACAAAAGAGGTGCACTCATTAAAGGAGAAGAAGCGAATTCATCCGTAAACGACCCTGATTGCGCGAATCAATTTGAGGGAGCAAAAGAAGCCGCGGAAGAAAAGCTCACCCTCGCGCGGTCGTAGATATCGGCTTGAAATCAGTTCTGCCGGATTCCACGAAATGACGGAGAACATCTGCCCAGTCATCTCTCGAATCCCAGGTGATCTTGCTCGGAGGGTCCACTTCCACGGGCATCACTTGGCTGATCCCCCCGCATTGCACGAGGATAACCAAAGTTCCGATGCCGCCACTGCGGCGACACCGTTCCGCTCTCTGATCAATTTCTGCGGCCACGAGTGGATCGTGGCTGGTCACATATGACCTTGACACGATGTGCGTCCCTGCCACAGAGAACCTGGAGAGATCCGAGTGTGAGAAGGAGAAACACGAGGCCGGGAACCACATAACATACCGGTACAACGATTCAGCATGGGCATTATACTTGAGATCAATGAGGAGCGCATTCTGCCGGATGTTGGCGGGGAGGCGCTTGAGTTGAAGTGCCTGGAAACCAGCCCATCCCAACAATGACGAATGCGTCGAGGTGAATTTACGAAGATGTTTGACTAAGTTGTCGTCGGGATATGCAGCGCTGAGTGGCTGTTGTTTTGCCCCTGAGATCTGCGCGGCGGTATGTTGGCAGATCGATTTGTGGGTAGCCCAGTGGGATTTTTGGCATTCAGGAGACTGTGGGCGCACGATGAGTATCAACAAACACGGGTGGACGGGCATCAAATCGACGTACACAGTATTGAGTGGTCATCTGCAGACAGCGTAGGTCAGATATTGACCGTGCGTAACTATCGCAAAAGGGGACTCACGCAACCACCACAATAGCGGAATTTTTGTACCGATGGGTTCTCGACTGCACCGCATGCATCGCAGATGCGGTAGCCGCGTTGCTTCGAGGGGGGTTGAGAGGGAGCGGAGTAATAGTTAGCTGCAGCGGGTGCCATTTGATCAGAGAGGATATTGTCAAGCTGCGAATGACTCGTGAAGACTGCTGGGTCTCTGCCATTGTTCCGAGTGTTTTATAGCTGGAGGGACCGATAGCTGTGACCATCTTAGGCCACTCCGTCAAGAAGCGCATCGAGACCGCGAGTGGAAAACAAAAAAGTGATCTGAAAGCCTTTTGTTTCAACGAAACTGAAAGTCGGACACGGCAAAGTCTTTTTGTGTTGGTAGTGAGGGAGCAAATTACAGAAGATCTCAGACAAACGAATACGCGACTTCTTGAGTGCGGAACACAATAAACGAGGGAGAAACAGGGAAGAGACAATTAGACGGAAAAGGAAATCAACTGGGGCATGCGTATTTTCGACAGTCAGACGTCCCACACTGCCGGCAGACTCTAATTGTTCACTAATTCGAGCCAAATTACGGTGTGGCCTCGCGTTCGTCCTGATATCTTCGCGGCCCCCATGATCATGATATCGGATCTATTGGCCAATGCCATCTTTCCTACGACGCTGATAGCCGGGAAGTTTCGCTCTTACGCCCCCCAATCGAGAAACCTGAAAGAGGAAGATTCCACCCCCGATTTCGGATCGGTCAAATTGGCCAAGCCGCTGTGGACGCCCTCGGAGTCGCCTTTCAAATATCATCTCGAGTCCCATCACGTTCTAGTTTGGTACCCCACCACGCATTCCGCATCCCTGTTGATGACGGCCCCACATTTGCGTACATTCGGTGGGGCTGCAAACTGCTCTGCCGAACAATTAGTAGAGCTCGATGTAACAGTGAGATCAGTAGTCCCTTCATTTCGCCTCTCAAGTTCAATCTGTCATTGAGTTAGCAGATTGACGTTCTGCGACTGATGGTCAATCAGAGCGCATCACCGCTCACGCATCTCGAAACCTACCCTAGTGGAGGGTAAACGACCATCTCCATCCGACTCTTGGGTCTGCCTAGGGGAGACTAGAAGCCTACCCATGAATCATGGTGGGCCGCCGGCACTCTGGCTCCCAATTTTTTTGCGCTTGTGCTCATCTATAAGACATCCACATTCGGTTTTCCAAAGCAAGCCATCTCTGGCCGTGAAGGCACGGGAAATATGGCAGCGCGATCGACGTCGATATCGAAGCTCGGCGTGTCAAATAGGTTTATCACCGTCGAACCCCGGTGCCCAGAAGAGCGCCACGCGCTCAGAATCGCGCTGGCTGTGCGATCAGCATGTTGGGGTGCCTAGGCCTTATTGTTGGGAAACGGGGCTGTATATGATTGTTCATACCCGTGAGTCGCAACTACGTGGTTCAGTTTCCTTATTTAAATAAGTATTTCGACATCTCTTGTGGCAGCGTCACCCTCCGCCGGTACCCCACACGACTATGATCTGATGTCATGCGAAGAGACGACGCCACAAGGTCCCGACGCCGTCGTCTATTAGTATCTACATACTTGAAGAATGGTTTTACATCATCGAGTACTTATCTATGAATTCAAGGCGATCAAAGCTCGGTTAATAAAGTTGCATCGCATCGTCTGCCCGATCCCCAAAGGGGGCAATACCAAACGCGACTCCCTCGAAACTTAAGGTACCGCTCGCTATTGTAATTCTGGCAATATTTAACTCCTTAGCCAGTGCCTGCGTGTTTAGTCAAGTGGGGCCGTTTACGCGGTACACTATCACCTAGCATGGTTTACATAGGAAGAGGTCTGAGCCTCTGTAGCCGAGTGAGCCTGATTTGGGATGATGAGCGGATTTCCCTCCGCAGTTTGTGGACTCATGGAAGTCATGGTGCCCTGCGGCTCTGGACGCTCTCTCTCAACCACGAAGCTTTACCGAAGCGGAACATATCGACCAGCATTCGATTGCCCTGTGCAAGGTATGTGTTATCGGCCCACTTCTTAACATACTAACTGTCGTATTCTAGCTTTTAGGTTCCTTCCGATCCACGTTGTCGGACGTGCATATTTTTTCCTTGTCAAAGACATCCATTTCCTGTTGCGCTTCGTGGAACTGGCACCGCCAATGTTTGCGCTCACGGTGGCGATGGATCATCATCCAGAAATGTTCCGATTCAATTTCCGTCATTGTGCTCTCGGATAAGCACCGAGACAATTGAGAGATACCCTAGTCGATGGTCACCCACGGTCAGGGGAGAAGCCGTGTTTTCATCTGAGTTTTCGGTCTTTCAAAGGGAAAGCATGTACTTCGGCGCGACGAGATGTCGCTCGAGCCTCTCCTTGGATACGCCAAGGAGAATTTGTCTTGACCGCAACAGCGGGTACTCTGGCCGTGTCAGAAAGACGGAAGACAGCGACGATTCGGGCAGCCGCTACGTTTCTAAACGAAGTTGTCGAAATGCAGGTTGTCAGTCTCAAACCACTGAAGTAAATGACATACGTGCTACCAATCACCTAACGTAGTTGGACCATCAATATTCAATCACAGAGCATGTGCAGTTGGGATGGGGAACAATCGTTTACGAAGAGTTAGCGTGGAGGCTACTGGTACTGCTAGTAGCCTCGAAATTGACCATTTGCTCAAGTACATCCGACAGCATGGGACGTTCCAGCGGATCTCTCCGCATGAGCCGACCAGTGATATCAGTCAGCAGATCAGATGCCGGAGATGGTTTGCAGAGCAGACAAAACTCGGAAAGCGTCCTGCCACAGGACCACAGATCCGCACGAATTGGGTCGTTGTTTTCGCCCCTTAGCTCGGGTGCGACATATCGATTCATGACAAACCATCCGGATGTAGCTCCCAGCGCACTGACGAAAACTGCGTAGGAGAAGTCGGGATGAGAGAGATGAAAAAGGGGAAAGTCAACGATTCATGGTTTCTATTAGTATCTTGCTTCTCGCCCAAGTCCTTTGTTTGGTCCCTGTGACTTGTCGGAATCACACGCGCCAGCTGGTAGTGAAGAGTACAGTTGCGGATGTAGGGGCGTCGGACGCAAAAGCAAGGCAGGTGGACTGTCAAGTACATCTGCTTTGCTTTCGCATCTCAGCTCGGTATGGGAATCCACGAGAATTTCTAGAAGGGTGTTTTCCTCGAGTTTAGCGCAGGATGGGTGCGATGGAGATCATACACGACGGACCGAGCGCGTTGAACGAGATCTCTGAAAGGTAGTATTGATTTCAGGTCGGTTCCTCGGGTTTGAGTCTTAGTTTGGGGTCCACGGCATGAGTTCCTCCTCCCAACCCTGCGAAAAGGGTCTTGTATCCCTGGGAGTGATCTGGCGGCGGCTCTCGTGGGACCAAAGTCATGCAATTCGCATTGCGGTGCTCGATAGTGTCAATGCAATTCCAAACGAACACACGGAGTGCGCCCCTCCACCTTCGAATATGTCAACTTGAACGTCCCCACACGAAGACGGGCGGTACGTACCGTCAGTGACGCTCCCGACGTCACGGAACGCATCGCCGTCCAACGTAGTGGCACGCGGCGGCCCATGAGAAATGTGACCAGCCGGGCAAGGCAAACGGTCGATGATGGTATGGTTATACATGGAGGCAAGACGATGAAATCCGGTCGTCGACGAGCACCGGAGTGTCGTCACACGAAGTGGAAGAGAAGAGTCTGAGGGGAGTTGTGGAATAGAGAGCAGAGGCAGTCTGAGAGGGTTTATATACCCTTTCGCCGTTGTGGGCGAGGGGCTCACGGAGCATGCATATGGCGCAGCAAGTATGTGTGGCCAGCATCGCTGGTATGGAAACAGGAGGTCCAAGTGGCGAAATGTTTCGACTCTTGTGGCGCCAGCCAACCTCGATTCGATGGGTTGTGGGGCTTGCGCCTGCGGAACCAGTGTAGTCTGACTCCTCGTGCCCCCCCCAGTCCCACACGCAGGTGACGCGAGACATGAGAGCAGCGTGCTCGACAACAAGAAAGCAAGTTCCTGACAGTTAGTTCTACTCTCACGTCAACGCCCGCGGACAACTCCCCTTTGTCCGGACGGGTTTTCAACGGAGGCGACATTCTCATGCTACAGCAAGACATGTCGTTAAGTCGAGTGGTATAGAGAGAGAGCAATCACACTTACCCCGAAATACGCAGCAATGAAGTCATAACCCATACTCCTGACACAGTTTCGAACCTCTTCGTCCCCATATACTCCAGGATCGAAACCAGACTGGGACTCTTCATCATCCGAATACTCTCCCTGTTGTAAAATCTTGAAGTGTTTCGTCACAGAAGGTAACCGATGAGCAGAGCGATAAATCCGTATCAGAGTCCTTCTTTGATTCGTCGAGGTCTTCTGTAAGCGATCTAATCGCTTCGGCAAGGTTATACATTTCTCGCGTGACGAAAAATCTCATTGCAGAGGTTGACTTCAGGAGAAAACGCCCAGCCCGAGCAATGGCAATCGCTTGCGCCATCGGTCTATCGGGTATCGCTGCGAGGAAACTTCGGATACGACGAATGGACACGAAAAGATGGGTGATAAGATGGTGAAGTCACTTATTGGCGCAGATCTACACCATCCATCCGTTGCGGTGCGAAGGAAGACTTATTGGCGCAGATCTACACCATCCATCCGTTGCGGTGCGAAGGAAGATAGGGAGCCTGAGATGAGCTTCACTTTGACAGGAATTAGTGAAGGGACTGTAATTCCAAGGACAAAACTCACAGTTTGAATTGATAACACCCATTTTCGAGTGGACAAGAGAAAAACGGCGGAAGGATAAAAGAGGCCGTGAACGTGCTTGACCTCAGTGCGCATGATGTACTGCTGGCAAGATGCTGAGCGTCTTCTGTGTAACATCGCCGAGCACTGAAGAAAGCGACAGACTCCCTTCTGATCTTTGAATCTAATGCACTTGATTCGTTGTTTTCGGGAATGACTGTGTCCTCCTTCAAGAACCGAGTCAGCGACCGTAGCGTGACTCACAAATGATAAACTCACCTCGTGATGACGTGGCTGCATCAAGTTGCTCTCTATTTGGCTGATCATTGTCGCTTCACCTGGACGGCTCAGAAGACAACCACCCTCCATGTTACGGAAAACATCGCCTCCGCTCCACGAATTCAAATCTGTGAGCGTGATTCGAAGACATCGGAAGAGGTCGGCATGGTCGTTCTTCAAGTCTGCGATAACTTCAAGTTGAGGGGAAAAAAAGACAATCATTTAAGGATCAACCTCGAAAGTAACACGTAAGCCTGACCTGTGCTGGGACAGATTTCGATAGCCAGGCAAACGTGATCTTTGGTGAGGTGTTGAGGCATCTGTCAGGTCTTTCACACAAGCTGAAAAGATATCAACGAGTTCCCAGTTGCTTTCATCCAAGCATGCAGGTGTCGCCTATTCGGTGCCGCCAGCAATGGACACGGGCTCTCTAAATCGATAGAAGACACATTGCCCTGAATCGCCTTCAACCGAAGAAAGGACATTCGATGTGCCAGGTTGTTCAGAGAGTTTATCGAATAGATCATCCAATGGAATGTCTCGAGGTACGTCCGAAAGATTCCGATTTGTCGGATCTGGTCAACAGCGAACGTTTCGTTTGCTGTGTTTGTAGGAGGGCAACCGCACAATCAAGGAAAATAAGCACAAGAAGTGGGTGCAGCTTCAATTACGAGGGTTGGTAGTAGATTCGGGCTCGTCCATGTGGCTCTCGGTTTGAACAGGGGTCCGGATTCCAGAAGCGGGTTTTGTTGCACAGATTGACACAGCCTCCATTCGGATAGGGTTACCCGGTTGGGCATCGCCTTCGGGTTCTGCCTGCCCTTATAACCCCCCTTGATCGCCGCTTGATCAGAGTCATCAGTCATTCCACAACCTTGCCACAACCATGTCAGGTTTCCCTCACAGCGTGAGTACTTGGGTCCACTGTCCATCCATCGATCTTATCTAACATAATACCTGCAGCACGATCAGCACGAAAGTCGTCGCGAGCGCCGCGACGAACGTTATGAGGGCAGACACGGCGATCGTGATGAGCGCGAACACCGTCAGCAAATGCCTAGCTACCAGTCCGAGTCGTACCAGCAGCCACAATCAAACTATCAAGGCCAAGGTGAATATCGAGGCCAAGGCGGGGATCGGGGCCAAGGCGAATATCGAGGCCAGGGTGGGGATTGGGGGCAAGGTGAATATCGAGGCCAGGGTGGGGATCGGGACCAAGGAGGGTACCAGCGCCAAGGCGGACATCAGAACCAGGAAGGGTACCAGACCCAAGGCGGCTACCAGGGCCAGGGAGGGTACCAGGGCCAGGGAGGGTACCAGAAGCAAGGCGGATATCAAGCCCCACCTGGCCCTCCATCCTCCGGACGAGGCCCCCAACGCGATCGCGACTTGGATCGCGGCGATTTCGCATCAGATGTTGATTTCGATAAGATGATGTCTACTGGAGCGTTCAACGAAGCTTCTCGTGAGCGGTACGGTGAAAGGGAATCTCAGCGTGGAGAGCACGGGCGCTATGATGCCCCTTCTGCGTACGCTTATCCTTTCCCTTTCATCTCCACGCTTCACTGTACTGATTAGTACCTAGCCCTCCTTCAGGCCGCCAATACGATCGCGACACCTACGGATCTAGCGATCGCCAACAATACACTCCTCCATCTGGAGTTCCATCCCAGTATGGCCAACAAACCCAGGGTCGCGGTCAATATGGAGGCGGAAATGCCAAGGACAAGGACAACGCGCCTGCCGGTGGATTCATGGGCTCAGGTGGCTATGCGTCATCGCGTGGTGAGGAACAGAGGTATGGTGGATCTAATGAGAAACGCGGGGAAGAGCCTCCGAGAAGGGGCGAGTCGGATAGCTACTACAACCCCCAGGGCCAGTCAGGTAAGGCGTTCATGTTCTTTCGCTGCATATATGCGCCGACAATGTATTGGGTACACTCAGGCAGGGGCAACAACGCATACAGTCATCTCGCTGGTATGGCACAAGCCCACGGCGATGAGGATGACGATGTGTATCACCAAGCTACCCAAGGTCTTCAAGAACGCATTCAGTCTCGTCCCCAGCGCCATGACAAGGAGCCAGACTACAAGGCTCATGTTGACGCGCATCAGAAAGCCTACGGGTGAGCGAAACACCTCTGGGTTGTTGTGTGATAGCACTGATGATGGACGGTGGACAGTGACGACAACCATGATCCGATGGATGCGGATACAATTGGAGCTGCTGCTGCCATGGAGGCGATTAAGCAAACTGCTGCTTCTGGTGCTAACAAACCTGCTGGTGGGTTCTTGGGCGGCAAGGCGAGTGGGGGAGGATCCTCGCGCCCTCAAGCCGAAGAGGAGGAGGAAGCCGATGCCAGTCGTGGGGCTGGTGGAGGAATGCAGGATAAAATCGTGAGTGCTACCTCGTGTCCTTGTCCCATAACTCATCGCTTCCGCAGATGGCTCTCGCGATGTCTCAAGCTGGCAAGTTATTCGACAAGAAGAACCCTGGGAGTGCCAGTGCGTCTGGCGGGGACAAGTCTAAGGACAAGGCACAGGGTGAGTGCTTAGCACCCGGGATAACCATGACGACTAACGGATACACAATGCATTTTGGCAGCTATGCAATCGGCTGCAGCGACCGCTATGCAGCTGTTTGCACAATATCAGACCAAGGGAAAGATTGAAGCCTCAGACATGGGTCAGGTGATGGCCCTCGCGAAGAACTTTATGTGAGGCAAGGGTATGAATGTATGCGCGCGGTGTATGCTGGAATCTCCAAAGTGTCTTGTTGTCGGGGGGAGGTAAATAGTTGTATGCGTATGTCGTGTAGCTGTCACCGCTAGTGTGCAATGTTTTTCGTTTTATTTCTGGTTCACGAGTACAGGCACTACTGTCAGGCAGTCCGTAACACGAGCCTTGAGCGTGTGTCGGTCAGGCACACGCCGCATGGAAAGTAACTGAAAGAAAGGAGTGCACTATCCACAGACTTCCTTGCGATTTTACCAGCTTCAATGGCATTTTTGTTCGATTGTTTCTCGCTCTCAATCATGCAAACGACAAGGGTTGGATATCGATGTGACAAGGGTCTTCTCGTCGATGGGCCAAAAATACTTTACAACGGAGCTTATGTGCTTCTATTTTTGTGTGCGAATCCACTTCGTTGTTTCTATAAATAGTTTACTATATTATGGGAATGGTCAGACACTGCCGCAGTCCATCTGCCTTTTTTTCGTTTCCCTCCAAAGAGAAGGTTCCCACTTTTTGCACTACTCACCAGCTTTCTTTGAGACATGTCTCCCTCCGCTCTTTCTGCTCTTCTAGCTGTCGCTATCCTCTCCAGGTCAGCGCTTGCCCAGCCTGATCCTGCCGATCCCATCCCACTCGTCGACAAGACCTACGCTTACCCGAATGGCATCGTAAGCGAACCCAAGACTCTGTTTACACACCGGGTACTCATCATACCAATGTCTTTATAGCCTTACCAAGTGGACTACAACACCGCTGCCATCCGTGGGCCTCAAACCGGCTACAACATCTGTAACTCGACCACTCAGAACCAACAGTCCGAGTGCCAAACTGCCTTTGTCAACCACATCGATGGTATGTTTTAAGCCTTGAAGATCTTCCCTCCTTGACTTTGCCAAGACTTTTGTCTCTGGGCACCTCCGGAGCCCAACTCAACAATTGGTGACACCGAACAGTTGGAAGTCGCTTGGTGCACCAAGGGCAACCACGGCACTCGTCTCATACCCGCCGGTGCTTTGACCGGTGTGCAGGTCCTCAGGACGAGCGCATACATTCAGCTCGCCGGTTTCATCGACCAGACTCAGATCAACATGGCCGTCGGCGACTACGGAGGAGAACTCGACCCCCACGGTGCTGACCTGGTACGTCGTCGCCGCTCGTTTTTCATTCAGGTTCTCACTCCTATTTTCAATCAGCGTGGAAACCCTCTTGGTGGTTTGATGTACTCGAATGTTTTCCCTAGTAACGGCGGTAACAACAACAGCTACCAGCAGGTCATTAATTGGTCAAAGTATGCTTTCACTCGCTCGGGTGCTCGGACGGTGACTAAACGGTCCATAGCTTCATGGGTGGCAACCAGTTCTGCATGACCATTTGTGATCCCGCATCTGCCCAATCCGACCAGGATGCTTACTGCCAGAACATTTACGACCGCATTGGTTGCAGCTACAACATGCCCAACAACGCCCAAAACAATGTTTTCGAAGTTTGCGACTCTAATCTCAAGACCCCCGTCGGTGTCTATGTCACCAACGGTGCTACCATGACCTACACTCAACCCCCTGAGGGCGTCACCCCCAGCCCTCCCTACACCCCTGTCATCCCCGCATCCTCTAACTGTGTTACTTACCAGTCGGCCGCGCTCTATACCTCTCTTCCTGCTCCGACTGCTACTCCTTCTGCTAGTGCTACCACTGGTGCTCCTGGATCTGGAGTGACCAGTAAGCCATCTTCGGGAAGTGGCTCTGCTGCTACGCCTGCCCCAACCAAAGCTGGGAACGGTGCTGCTGCTCTCGGCACCTCCTCCATTGCTGGTGTCCTCTGCACGCTCTTCGCCGTTGCTTTCCTCGCATAAAGCCATCCTCTCCCGTACGATACTAACGAACGTTTCGCTCGTTGCTCCGGTCTCGCGCTGACATCACCATCGTACATATGTAGTGCCGAACAAAGCAGTACCGTTGTTGTTGTTTTGTCTTCGCTGGATTTTTTTTTCGCATGGACTAATTGGTTTTTTTGACATTTTTCTTTCATCATTGACACTGATCTTGGGGCATATATACCGATACCGTTAGTTGATACCGATATCGTCCTGTTGTGTTGTGCACTCTCCCTGGATAGTATACACTTGGAGCGTGTTTTCATTAAACGGGTGCCGCGCGCCCTTGGTGGGCTGGACGAATACTTGTTGGGATCATCTCCCAGGACGGACCCCGACTTTGGGTGGAGTGACAACGAAGCCCCCCGTGCAGTCGAGTACTTCAGAAGAGGTACTCGTACACGTAGTAATACTACAATTCATGGAGCACTTGTGCCATGAATACAACGCTCAACAGATCAAACCACCCGCAACGAAAACGATACAACTACAAGACTTCGGTTACACTGTCCGCTCCTATATCTCCATACATTCCGTCATTCTCGCGCTCATTCCCGGGTCTCGCTCGGTCTGGAAACGATGTCAGCACGGACGTAGTTGTTGTAGATCTCGTCGGACGTTAAAAGCGTGTCGGTGCTCGTGCTGGTTGGGTACAGGAATGCAGACAACGGCTGTGCGTCGACGTGTCAGTTCGATAGAAACTCGCAGAAGCGGAATATTAGCATCACCTCATGGAACTCGATGAATGCAGCCGCTGTATATTGATATAAGATGAACGGTCTTTAGAAAAGGTTGGTGAAAGTCGACTTACATTGAGGGACGTAACCATCACCTTCAAGCCCTGTACCACCATGGATCTTCTTCCTGTATCCCTTCGGGCTCGCATGGTTGTTGGTGTAGAACATTAACCCAGCCTCTATAAAAATTCCCGCCGCGAGCCTCCCATCAAAAAAATCAAGCACACAAGCGGAAATGACGATATACACACGGTTCGAATCAAACTCGACGGCAAGCCCGGACGAGTCAGAAGAGAGTTTCAAAACGGGCTCGTTCCTAACGGTCAGTATGTCATTGACGAGGTTAAGCGAGTCTGAGAACTCGGAGTTGGGAATGCGGTGAGGAGAAGACAGCTTGAGGTTAGAGCGAGGGTTCAATAAGTAGTAGTCATCTGTCAAGGATATGAGCGTAAGTGACCCCACGGTTTAAGAGTGGGCGAATTGACATACCGTATCCGATGCCAGGGAAGAGGTCACCAATACGCTTGTTAGAGTGAATGTGTGCACCACTGCTATTGTCGGCCTCTGCGACGGGGATGTATCTCCCAGAGGGCAGGAAGTTGGGCTGCAACTCTGCAATGTGACTAGCCTGACAGGGACGGACACTGAGTTGCGAAAAACAAAGGAGATCGAGCCAACATACGTTGATCGTCAAGTCGTGGTCCAGTACCTTGAGCGTTTCTTCGCCCTTTTTCAGACTTGCACCGAGATTGAAGCCCCAGTGCTAACAAACCCACGGTGTAAACACGCGAACAATTTCGTTTCTGCCACGGGTCGCACATACCTGTGTAAGGTTAATGGGCGTCACCCTTTTCTGTCCTTCATCGACGAGTTTCGCGCGATACACGATGACGATACTTCCAATCTCGTGCTGCGACCTCGCCGAAGGCTCCATCTTCACCGGTGGCAAAAGCATAACGAGGGTCTCCAAATACAGGGTCCCAGTGTACCCTTGGTCGCCGTCCGGAGAAGTCAAGGTGAAGATGGCCGCGCTAGCATCCGACTTGGAAACGATCGACTGAATCTCAGCTTTCGAAAAGAGTTTCGCGTCTTGTACGCTCTCAAGCTTCTGCCAAACTCCAAAATCGAATCCTGTGGGACCGCCATGGAGAGAAACCTTGGGACTTTCTAAACGAAACAGAGAGAGATCACAAAGAAGAAGAAAAGGGGAAGGGGGAAACGTCAGCGGGGGTTCGCCACAAAATGTGACGCGCGGAAGTTGTCGCACCGTTCGTGAGTGCCTCGAAAGTAGAGGAGATGCCATTCTTTTGAACGGCGTGCGTTCCAACTGGTACACGGTTTGCGTATCGTCCGATGATAGTGTTTGTGTACTTGACGACGCTGTGATCCTTGGGATCTTCTGGTCCGATCACGATATCATGCGTCTTGCAAATCGTATTACCCAGTTCAACCTCGCTGAAAAACCTAGATTACGAACGACCAATGCGCACCTTCCCATCGAGCTGAACGATAACCCTATGGATGGTCACACCATGCGGCAGAACCTACGCAAGGTTGACACCAACAGTCAACCGCTGACTTTCCACAGTACGGCATCCGAGTCCACTTAAAGATCAACTCACCTCAACCGCCAACGTTGGAGTCAGTGAGCCAGGGAGGGAAAGTAGCACGGGCGTATATGCTTCAGACATGCTTGGTCGTGATGGTGGTTATACTCCAAGAGGACCTTTGTATGTTCCTAGGCCTTAAATGCTCCCTCACGTGTGACGTCGTTGTCTTATCTTATCATTTGATGGCCAAGGTTTATCCGAGGCATCTCCTTCAATGCGCCTTGTCTGGTTCACTTCCCTTCCCTTCCCCTTCACATCTCCGAGTACACTCCATACATGGTATACTAGTACATAAAAATTGCAAACATCCTATTCCACAAAGGCCTCCTGATTCCGTATTCATTCTGTGAACTTGTACACTGATCGGAATGTTCAAGTAATATTTCAGCAAATCTCGGACCGAAAGTCCTGGGGGAAAGGCCCCGGGAATACAAAGCAACGTACCACACACTCCGCTACTTGGCTTCGTCGCAAAGATAGCCTCCCGCAACGCCTCTCCTTCGAGATGTTTATATGGTTCATAGGTTCCCCTCATATGGGCGATGAACGACTCGACTTGGTTCTCGGGTACTAAGGATACGGTGCAACCTCCCCACCCTGCTCCTATCAAGATAAAATAGTGTGAGAGACGGGTCATCGATGAGGAAAAGTGACCAGACCTGTCACACGACTACCGTATGCTCCAGCTTCGCGAGCGAGTTCGGCGAGCTGGTCGATTTCGTCACATGTACACTCGTAAAGCTTTGCGCAGCTCTCTTGAGACTCGTTCATCAGTTCCCCAAGTGCTCTGAACACGGTGTCCCCTTGACAGGCCTCTGGTGATTTCTCCGCAGCGAGACAAATCTCGCGGAACTTGAGGACACGGAGCGCCTCCAAATAACAGTGCTTCGCCCGCTTGTACAGCTGGAAGTACGTGGTCTCGACTGCATGGTGAATCAGTACTCGCTCTAGGGAACGTCAGTGGTTGTGTTCACCTTCGACCCACGAGAGGTATACGTCCTTGAACAACTCTTCGCTCATACCAGACCATTCAATCATTGTCTCCAGAGTGATCCCTAGCTGATCGCCATCCCCCGCTCCGTTCGGCCTCAAACGTTCGACTTCCTTGATCATCCTCTCCAATCCTTCCTTTACCTTTTCCACATTTTCTTCCTTCTGGTCTTCTGGTTCGTTCATCAGTCTTGCCATGACACCCCTCAAGGTAATCTTCTCCCTTGGATCTACTTTGACTCCAAGACGGACCGCGAGAATGCGCGCAGCTCCAAGGGATTCGACGACGCGAAGGTTGTACTGATACTTGGCGTGCACTGCTTTATCCGATACGACAAGTGAGTTGGCACAGACGATTGTAGCAGACGGAAGGTTTGGGTGGCTTGGTCGAGGACCCGGGAGTGGGATCGTCTCAGCGCTGAGCTTGGGGAAGAAGGAAACATAGAGAGCGGATCCTGCGAGAGAGATGACGGATGCTGCTTGGTCCATTCTGGGAAAAGCAAGGCCATTGGTTAGCAGGGAATTGAAGTGTTGGAGTGAGAGTCAGAGCGGTGGTACTAACCCTCCACTATTGACACCTTCCCGACTCGTTCATGAATTGGTATGGTGATGAGTTGAGGAGGGCACTTACCGACACGCTTCTCGTTCTCGACTGCAATCTCTACCAGAGAGCCCTTGGTAGGCGCGATGCTTGGGTCATCGAGGATTCCATTGACGGCTAGGAAAGCCAATGTCGATGACACTACCATCGCTGCACTAGACGACAGTCCAGATCCGGCTGGGACAGTTCCCGTCACCAGCAGATCCACGGGAACGGGGATTGAGTCTTTCAATTCAGGGGAGAAATAGTGGTTCAGAACACCCTACAAGGTAGGTTGCAAGTCAGAGTACGTCCTGTAGCTTGCAGCATGATAAACGAACATAATACCCCGCTTTGACGTATCCTTCCCACCCCAGTGGTGCAGTGTTGATATCGAGATGCCACGATTCGGCATGTACAGCGTCCTCAGGAACGACCTCCTTGCTTGCAGGACCTATCGACGGTTGGCGGATGGGAGCAAAAACTTGATGTTTGTACTTCTTCTGTAGATTTTCTGCGACGACATTTCCTGGAGTGTGATCGTTGGCGGGAGCCCTCGGTGCACACGCAATAAGGATATCGTGCTCGATCGCCATGGGGAATACGCCGAACAGAGAATAGTCGATGTGTTCGCCTTCCAGGTCATTCTATCGATTACGACTCAAGGGTGTATCCCAGGGATGAACACCTACCTATGAGGCTGAGAGGTCGTGTGAGCGAACGTGGAGAAGGTGTGGACGTTCGTCGAGGGGTGGCAGAGCGGTGACTCACTTGATACGTCCTGGAGCACGAGCGATGTAAGCTGGCGTTCTTCCGAACTTGGATATAAACTCTTTAACGAGACTATCCCAACGCTCGCTAAGAGAATGTCTAGGCTCTCATTCCATGGTGCGAGCGGCGCTATCACTGACTCACGCATGTTTCAGGGAAGTTCCAAGATTCTGATAAACATCTTCGAGATTAGTGTACACGGGGATGGGTAAATTCGCAGCCATCGGGTATGGATGATGAGAGGATTGTTGAGGTGCTGGACATTGAGCGAGCTGTAGTGGCAGTCCGAGATAGGCAAGTATACTCTCTCAGGGGTCCTGACATGACCCGGTCCGACGACGAACCGGACTTTTATCTGGGTTACAGTTACAGCAGTCTGGTCACTGTGCGAGTTAAGACTGTTTATCTTGTTCTCTCCCAGGGTTATACTGGAAGAACGAAGCTGTTGCCCTTTATGCGCTGGCTCCATGAACAACTTGGTAGCAGGTCTGCTCAGGTTAGTGAGTTAGTGAACGCGAACCCGTTGACATTTGCACAACACGTCAGAAATCAACACGCCAGAAAATCAATGACGGCGTCCAAATCAGAGTTATTCTCGCCGTTAACTATATGAAGACACGAGGCCGGACCGTGGCACTGTCATTTCCGGATAGATGAATGATCGTGAGAGGCCATTACTACTTGCCCTGCTGTGTCCCTCAGACTATCCCTCCGTGCTGGCGGTCTACAAATATGAGTTTCATACCGGGGCTGTTTACAGCGAAAGGTACGTACCAACTGGCATACATGCTATTGTGCTGTCTTCAATCCTGACAGTTCACCCAGAAAAGCTCAAAGGCGAGATACCCGTCGATTCGAAAATACGAGCGTTGGCTTTCTTCGATGATGAAGGTCCATGTATCATGTCTGGCGAGAAGAGTACCATTCAGCTACGCCAGCTCGACGATGATTTAATGGGGACGCCAATCGAGTCGGGCACCGACATTCTCGCGGTCGCCGCATCCAAAGACGGGCGCTGGATCGTCACCGGCACCGCTGATGGATTCGCGATCAGGAACAGGTCGGGTGGTGGAGGTGTCCTAGCTAAGGTCGCACATCGTCCCATTGGTGCAGTAAGGGCCATTGATATCTCGTCAGACTCGAAGTGGGTTGTAACGGGGTCAGACGCGTTTACGGCTGACGTATGGGACGTATCTACGGGCGACAGGCGCCCAGGTCTGGGACCGCTCAAACACGAGTACAATGTGGTCGCAGTCAAGTTCTGCCCCTGCGGCGAGCGCATTGTTACCGCCACTCTCTTTGGCTCTGTCCGAGTTTACTCCAGCAGTTCGGGGGAAAGGCTCATCACCATCCCAGTTTCGGTAACTTCCGATCTCTCCATCCCAAGTACCCCACTTGCGTGGTTCTTCAACGGCGATCGTCCACTTATCTTCGCTGTGTCCATGGGTCAGGTTAAATGTCTCGACTCTATTAATGGCTCTTTGGTCTTCCAATGGCCCATTCCTGGCACGACTCATCCCGCGTCCGTCGTGGTGTCCCCCAACGGCAGAATCATTGCATGCGCCACGAACCAGACCATTGTTCTTCGAGACATGGCTACCCGTCAACAAATCGGCGATACCCTTAAGCACGACGCAAATGTATCTTGTATTGCCTTCTCTCCCGGAAGCAACCGCCTTGCCGTCGGTGCGGATACCAAGTTCACCATTTGGAATCTTCCGGTCCTCCTTGCTGACCCTTCCTACTTTGTTGATGTGGGTGCTTCTGTTTCGGCATGACTACTTTATTGATGACCGAACTTAGACCACTGTTGGAAACTCACGGGCATGTGTGCATCCCAATGCTGATGCTTCTCGGAAATCATCCCTCGTAAGTAGCTACCAGAGTGACAGCACTGTTGACCTGATTACCTTGTACTCATTCACAGCCCACTTTTTCATTGCCACTCATGAGCATCAGCAATGGAGCAGTCAAACCATGGCTCCACAACTTCTTAGACATTGCCGAAGAAGTGTTTACAAAAGAAATTGAGCATGCTACTCCAAGTTATCATACATTTGCTAACCGTGCTCTTGTTCGTGGGCATCGGGAGAATGCAAGGATGGCATTGGAGGATGCTGAAAAGGTAATGTTGTGCTGACTTCTTCTGATCCTTGTGTTCACTTGGCTTGAAAATACAGTCACTTGCCATTCAACCATCAGCAATAGGCCATATTGCAAAGGCATTAGTGCTTTGTTACCAGGGCCAACCTGAATTAGCCAGGATGGAGATTCCCAAAGTGCTTGAGACTGGCCACTCAGCTGAGCACACATTTCTCTTAAAAGTCATCCAGGTTTGGGTTTGATATTCTAAAGATTGATTCACATTTCTTATGTCCACTAATAGAATATTCTCTTTTGTCTCTCTGGAGATTTTGAGGGAGGACTATCACACATGAAGAAGTTGACCTTGGGTAGAGATCCAACGGATTTCAATCTGTGCTATCTTGTCCAGGTATGTATTTGATATGAAACCATTATGTCTTTCAATTCTAATATCTCTACAGGCAAACATGCACTTGACTCAGAAACATTTTGGGGCTGCATTAGATTCTGTTAAGAATGCTCAAGTACCAACCACATTCTATGAATCTCAAGAGATGCGCACAATCTCACTTGTAACAATTCTTTTTGAACTCACATTGATACATAAGTGCTTACTTTTTAATCAGATGTTTGGATGGAAGTTTGATGGTCTTGGGCTCCAAATTCAACAAAGGAAATGTCAATCCTTGTTAAATAATGATGACCCAGAGGCTGCAAGGCTTCTTCTTGAGGTGATGCACACATATGACAGAGAGATTGTAATGAATATTGAACAGTCAGACTGGGTTTCAGGTGAGTGATAAAAATACTGATATGAACAGGATTGTGCTGTTGATTTACATATGCATATAGACTTCAGAACAGCTTGTATTCAAAACCTGGAGAGCCTTGGTAACAAAGCTCTTGACTCTAAGCTGTATGAGCCAGCCATCAGACATTACACAGCTGTGATATCACTAGTGAATGATCTGGAACAGAAACATGCCCTGCTAATCAAGAGGAGCAAGGCATATGTCAGATCATGCAAATGGTTGGATGCCTCAAAAGATGCTGATGAGGTAGGTTGCTTTTGTATGTTATATACACATATCTTACATCTCAATCAGGCAATCAGGTTGAATTCAATGTCTCCCTGGGGCTTTGATTGCAGGCATGAAGCACTCTATGCCAGCCAATACTATGGTGAAGCAGTTGAAGCACTGGATCAGATGATCTTGTTGCTTGAAGTTTCAACAGATGAAAAATCTGTTGGTAAGTTTGTTGTACATTCCCAACTGTTGTATCTGAGGACAATATGTTGGTAGAACTGCGCAATAAGGGTGTAAAGCCCTGTCAGACAAGGGAAACAATAGGTGCAGCCATCAATGACATCTTGGCACACGATGCTGCACATCCACGACCGCATGTGCTAATCAACACCAAAAGCGGACGCCTCTGTAACGAGCAAAAGCAAACGGAGGCATTCAGAGCTGATCCGAAGTACAAGCAGCTCATTCTGTCTCCGCCATCACAATTCGACGAAAGTTACATCAAGACAATTGTTCAACAGTTCTTTCGCTACTCCATGTTGTCCCACACATGGGAGGTAGATGGTGAACCCCAATTCATTGATGTCGATGGGCGGTCGGTAAAGGATCTTGCAAAGTCAATCCCGAACACCAAATTGCAGACGTTCTGCGAGATAGCCCTCAAACACGGATTCTTGTGGGCTTGGAGCGATACTTGCTGCATCAACAAAGCCGACAAGAACATTCTAGACATGGCACTACGATCCATGTATCGATGGTATTCCGAATCATCGCTCACCGTTGTACACCTCAAGGGTGTATTTCGTCAACTGGAGGCCGAAGTTCTGTCGCGTACTCTTGAAGAACTTCTCGCCGAGTTCGTGCGGTGTAGGTGGAACGAGCGTGCGTGGACCCTGCAGGAGTACTTTGCATCCAAAGTCCTCCACTTTTACACGGAAGAATGGAAGCCGTACCTCCCCATCTCGTTCTCCGATCCCGACTGCACCAACCACAAAAAATTCCTTGCCATCAAACAAGGGATGGAGCTTGTCACTCGTTGCAGCGCAGAAGTTCTCGACACTCTTCGTCCAGGATCCGACGACGCCCGCCAGAAGCTCCGCCTAGCCGCGACACGCAGAGCTACGAGGAGGGAGGACATTGCTTATTCGTTGTTGGGTATCTTCAACGTTGCTATCCCAGCCATCTACGGTGATGACGAAGTGCCCCGTGCGCTTGGTCGTCTCTTGGGGGCGTTGCTCACTCAATCGGCCGACGTCACCATCTTGGCCTGGACCGGGAAACCTTCTGAGTACAACACCTGCCTTCCTGCTGAAATTACCGTCTATCAAGAGCCGGAATCCCACTACTTCCCCACTCCAATCGAGCAGGAAGAGCTGGCTGCCTCGGTCGCGAGCTTACGTTCGAGTCTGTCCGTGTCCCCCACCGATCTTAATTCAGCTGTGAGGCTTTACGACCTCCTGCGCGATTTCCCGCCACCAGAGCTCCATCATGGCCGTCTCAAGCTCCCGTGTATCTGGTTCTCGCTGCCATCTATCACTTGGGTTCAGAGCCCACGTACTACTGGAGCGGGATCCGATTCATTGCTTAAGAAAGTCGAGATCCCACCCTTTCGTGATCTCGACTTGTCCGCCGGCTCGCGCAACATGATCCTCGTGCACCCATGGCTCAGCTCCCTCCTTGACTGGGTTGCTCCCCGATCGGAAGCTTCTGCCCAACGCGAAAGCGCGTTGAGACTTCTCGCTCGTCTCCGAGAGCCGTTCGGTGCACTCTTGCTTGAACCTTGGAGCAGCACCTCCAGAGATTACAAGCGTATCGCCAGTGAGCAACTCATCACGGTGCAAATTCGCGAAGACGTCACTGCGAAGCAGCTGCTGGACAATGTTGGTGTACTATATATACGCTAGTGTTTACTATCATCGTCTCCAAGGGTTTCTACGATCCTTCTGCTTCGCGAATTGACACCTCTGCCCTGTGCCACCAAAGGTTTGATCTACCATACGATACATACTGTACCTGCTAGCGATGAAAAAATAGAGCTACAAACACATACTTGAAACAACGCACAAAAACCCACTTGCACTAAGAAGACTACAACGGTGGTACAGCATTATGCGAACCTCCTCTCCCACGTCCTCTGAACCCTCCCCGGCCCCGCCCTCCACGATCAAATCCAGGCACGAAGCCCCTCCCGCGTGCGTTGTTGAAACCCCCTCTTGGGGGATGATGGAACCCTCCTCGTCCGTGTGGGCTAAACCCACGCCCGGAAGGACCGTGGTGATATTGTTGTTGATGCTGGTGAGACTCATCGGCAGTGTCTCCTTCGTCGTGAGATGCTGATGCATCACCTCCATTGCGAGCTGAAGAGGATCGGTCAAGGACTGGCGTCGATGCATCATGGCCGTTCGGCGGTCCTCCATCTCGACCATTAGTGTAGTTTCCTCGGCCGCCGTATCCACCGTGGCTGTGATTCGGCCTGGATGTCACTGCTGAAGTGGCAGTTGGTCTAGACGCGTGTGACCCGTTCGGTTGTGAAGGCACGCGATCATTTGCAAACCCAGTCCCGCGTCCTCGGTTGGGGTTCGTCATGATAGCGACAGGGCCAGAAGTTTGCCTATATTGTCACGAGTATCTGAGCACTGCTCAAAAGATCGTATCTACACACACCTCTGAGGTTGTGGCCGGAACCCAGCTGCGGCGGGTTGACCAGGGGGTGGTCGAATGGCGGGATATGGCCCAGCGCGAGGCTTGAAGGGTACGTTGAGACGAGGTGGAGGTGCCGACTTTGGATGCGTCGATGCGATGAACTGTGGATCGCTCAGGTTGAGACATGCGTCGAACTGCACCGTCGATCCGCGGTATTGAGAACACCTGAAGGAGCATCGATTAACACTTTCGTCGCCGATGAAACGGGAACTCAAGAAGGGACGTACCGGTCACCAAGTGTCACGCCCGACATGAATGGAACGTCCCATGCCACGTCCATAGTTTTCGAGTTAAGCCCTATAACAACACCCTTGACCGACAATGGCACTCCACCAGAGTCTTGCACCATCGTCACGCGATCACCCAACGCGAAACGTTGGTTTTGCAAACGGTAAATAGCATGCGCAGGTTTGAGGACAGCATGCCGTGGAATGCTCTTGACCATAGCTTTTTTGATCGCTGCTGTAGACCGGTTCTTGTTGAGGCTGTCGGCGTACTCTTCGATTTCACGCACAGTCTCTTTCGTGAGGTGGTCGTCAAAGAGAGAGACAGGCTCGAAGTCCCGAACACCCTTGGATTTCAGCCAGCTCTTGATCTCCTTTACGCGCTCATCAGCGTTTTTGCTGAAAATATCGGTCGCGCGAGCCATATCTAGGGGTGAAGATGAAAACGAATCAACGGGAGGATAGTGATGACTTTACCATTTCCATTCTGGTCAAGCACCCGGAAAACTTCGGGGAAGTTATCCTACAAACGTATGAGGTTGGATTTGACAAAAAAAATCCCAAGCATAGGATCGTCACCTTGTACTCCTGGACGAGATCGATCGTCTTCTGGCTGAACTCCCAAGCTCGTCCCTCCTTCCTAGAATAGTCGATCACCTTTAAGCTCTTGGCCTCGAATTTGAGACTAAGACCCAAGTTGTTCTTCGACGAGTCGGATGTCAAGACCATGAAACTAGACGTGATCTTGGACAGAGCTCGACTGGAGAGGCGGAGCTTGTTGGCGGCCTTGAATGATGGGTAGTATTGCTGTGATGCCCGATCCTGAACGATAGCCTTGAACTTGTCATTCTCTGCTTTGTCCGACGGAAAAAACTGTTTGACGATAAGTTAGCTCAGAACGTGGACGTGAATTCGTTGGCGACGTACGGCCAGAATGACAGATAATGCTTCGTTGGTGGTGCTGGCTACTTGAGCTGCAACCCCGTATGCGTGCTCTCCAAGGAAAAAGATTTTACACCCCTCAGGGAACTCTTCCGACAACGGCGGTGGGTCCTTTTCGAGGAAACGTGGATCTTCAGAAGCGACCTGAGAAATCACCATCTGAACCGCCTGCTCGATCTCCTTGTCTGGACCCTCGTAGTCCTTGACGAAAGCACCCGACTCCATGCGTTTCATGCCTGCCATGCCAATCAGAGTTGTAGCCTCGTCTACATGGAAGGGAACACGCACCTCTCAATGGTCGTACATGAACGAGTACCTCCACGTCACCGGTGATGACACCACATTTCTTCGAGTACATCTGTTCGATCCCCTCCGCCTTCATCTTCCAATGACTAAGACCGTGTGGCGAATGAGGGTTGGCGACGATCTTTGGCGGGTTACCCGGTATGACCACCATCTCTTCGTACTTGAACAACGAATCTGACACAGCCACGACGTGTCCTTCTTGAAGGAATGGCCAGCCAACAAAGGTACGTTTGCCAACCATCTCTTTCGCGACCTCTTCCATCTTCCGGTTCTCGTGCGGGTTATGGATGTGTACTACCATCGATTTATTACGGCTCTCCGATCCGTGGACGTTTACGCCGTGGAACCCAAGCTGAGCCGTGTACGGGAGCGTATCGAGAGATGGGAAGCCCGCAAGAGCTTTGGCACCGAGAACAACACCGTCACAGAGACCAGGGATGAGATGGAGTCCGTCCAGAGTGGGAAGGTCGAACGGCTCCATGACGCAAGTACATCGATAGATCGCAGGGAAGAAGTTGGGTAAAGACGAAGGGTACACGGTCGGCTCTCCCGTGCTGAACGAGAACTTGGTGCTGGTCCCGAAACTATTCCGTCGTGTCTCCCCCGCCGTCAGCCGATGTTCACGAGCTTGCGATTTTGTCAATATGATGATTCCATGGCGAACAATGTAACACATACAAGCCATAGCTCTGAGTAGTCGACTTTCCTCGATGAAAGGGATCTTGACGATCGCTTCCCAGTCTTGTTTCTTTCCGTTCAGATCTTGCTCGAATTCTAGCGGGTAAAAGTCGAGGATCGGTGAGGCCGGGTCATACATCAAATCCTAAAAGATGTGTGTGAGCAAAAACACCCCCGCGGAGCGAAGAAATTACCTGGTATGCAAGTGGTATGAGGTCCATGCTTGCAGACGGTAGTACACCCATCAACTGCTCGAATGGATGGAAAGGTTTCCCGAGTTCGAACGAAAACTCCATGTCCCCGACGCCTTGTAGATCTGCGTCGAAAACGGTAAGTGATCGTACAGTCCGATGGTAATAACTTGCATACCGGATATCCGGGGCGCGTAGTGGTAGTTATAGAACCAGCCCCATGATGCAACCCCGCTATAGTAATAGTGCATGACCCATTGCAAGCCTTCCACATACGTAAACACCAAGGCTCTCATCTGCTCTGGGTCGTCATATGATATGTTCAGCTTGCCCTATTCATTGAAGGGTAACCTGGATGAGTGAGACACCATTGAGGTCACGATGACCACCCACCTTATAATACAAACGCTTCCACTCGTCCATCTTGTCCTTCACAGATTTCTCGTGGCGTGCGTCGAACCCACCACCCTCGTTATCATCCACGACGCGCGCCTTCTCATATTTGTTCAACACACGATCGACTGCTAACCGGCTTTCTTCGTCCTCCTCGTCCGATACATCCTCCCACTGTTCATCGTCTTCGCTTCCGTTGGCACCAGTTTCTCCCGGCTCAGGTATGGGTTCCTCCATCGGGCCGGGAAGTCGCCATGTAACGAGGTTCTGATCATCTTCATCGTATTCATCCCAAGTAACTGATAGATGGAGGTCAGCGCCGAGCGTCGACATGAAATTGCGATCGCGGGCAGGGAAGGTATTTGGCATGCCAAGCGAGGTGGTAATACTCGGTCGCTTCCCTCGATTGTCCACCACGAACGTCTTGACTATGTCAAATATCTCGCGTTGGGCTCTCGTCAAAACTAGTCGAGTGCGAAGAAATGGCTTCAGTGAGCGGAAGAAAATGTCGACGAGGGAGCGACACACCAAGGCCAGTGCGTTTACGCGCCATATCCATCTCCTGGGTATGTTTGATCTGCTTGCCCTTGAACCAATTCACGTCGGCATATTCTTTCTCAAATATCTCTTGCTCCCATATCCGCATCTCGTCAAGTACCACTTGAAGGCGCTTCATTTTAATGGTACCGCTCTCGTTGATATAACCATCTAGAAAATGCGTGATGAGTGAAGATGTCGTGCAGAGGTAGGAATCGGGAACTCACCGAGGGAAGGTAGAACCTTCTTATATACATCGAATAGTCTTTCTAAGCCATTCTCGTGGATATGTAAGTCGGGAAGATTGGGCAGGAAATCGTTCCCGACGAAGACAGCAAGGAGTATGAAGTCGTCTATGACACGTTCTAGACTATAGTCGAACGGCAGAACGGATTCTATTTCGCGGAACTCCAGGTTCAAGTATTCGCGCATCAAAGAAAGATGCAACAGGTAGAAATTCTGTGACTCTAGGCTGACCACACACTGAGCACGCATCAATGGAAATTGAAAGGACGTACCTTCCGCCTCCTTTTTTCTTAGAAGCCGGTCCAAATTTGACTTCTTCACGGAGAAGACAAAAGTGTGGGTCGTGACTAAGTAACCCGAGCATGATCAAGTCAGCGTCGAGGCCGTATAGACAATGCCGGATATTTGGATTGTAGTCGGGTTGTGCGCGTGAGAGTCTGATGTACTCCATAATCTTATGTTCTCCCTCTCCAGGGACCTCGTGACCTGACAGGACGACTTGTACTTCTCTCCAATTCGCATCTTCGGTGATCTTCTTGTTTACAAAGTATCTCAATTGCTCGGACAGTTTCGCCATGAAAACGGTTCCTGAGCAACAGTGAGAGGAATCGGCATAGCATCTTGGACTACGCACCTGGCGTGATACAGTTGCTGTCAAATGCTTTCTCAGCAGGTAGTTCCTCTCCCTTTGCCTCAGCCTTCTCACGAACTTCCTTTGCTTCTTTCGCAGTTCGAAAACGACGACTACGTTGTTGGTTCATCTTGGCGCGAGGGGCAACGCCATCGACAGCCATGAAGAATAGCTTCTTCGGTTTGATCTTCGCAAACAATAGATCGACGTATGCGAAGATGGATGTGAATATTTGTTCCTCGGACATTCGAAAATGTGCATCCTCGTCGTTTGGATGCGAGCCTGTGAACGAACTTTGAGATAATGCAACGCCACCGAGAGTAACAAGCCGCACAGTTGTGGATAATCCCATTGAAGTCGAGGTATAGATTATCTGCACAGCAAGTAAGCGACACTAGACCCCTACGAACGTTTGAAGTCCCTCACCGAATTCTTGGATCTTATTCTCCTGAATGAGCTGGGAGGTTAATGGGTAACGCTCACTGCAAATGTGGTAAAGCTCCAAACCAATGAGCACCTGAAGCATAACTCACGAAATATAGCGGAAGAACTTGAAGATATGGAGAAGTCATTTAAGCCCCAATTGACCTGGATCAAACACGCACCTTTGGGATACCTAGCACAAAAATGAGCATCAACCATTCGTAAACCTCCCGTAGTCCTGAACTTACCCATCAAATATCAAAAAAACTGGAAGTAGGGTTACAAGCGGTGGAATGGTGAGTGGTATCTCTCCAACTAGATGCACGACTCGCCCACGCTCAATAGGCTCACAGCCACATGATCGCGGAGTTGACTTAGTCATAGCTGTGCTACACTTGAACTACTGCTTGACTAACTAGTAATGTAGGTAACTCCAGTTGAAGGTAGGTGGACTACTTGTGAGTCGATCAACAAGCTAAAGAGGTTTGCTTTCAAGTAGTTTGCCAAGGGGGCTGAAATGTTTCCACCGAGGCTTGTCTTCCGCAAACCAGGGATCGGATCCACGAATATTCATCAGCGCGTTCAACGAGGTCCGAGTCGAAGGCTAATCTCCACAAACATTCCGAATCCAATCCCTGCCACGTTCCTCAGAGGCGGAACCTCTAAAGGAATCTTCCTTAACCGTGATCACCTCCCCCAAGACAGATCCGAATGGGGTCCCATCTTCCTCGGTATCATGGGCTCACCCGACACTGCCAATGGCCTCCAAATCAATGGCATGGGCGGGGGTATCTCTAGCCTCTCCAAAATATGCGTCGTCGGTTCTCCCACCCCAGCTCAGAAGGCTCTCGGTCTCGATGCCGAATACACATTCATTCAAGTCGGCATTCGCGATACTACCATCGACTACTCCGGTAACTGCGGCAATCTTTCTAGTATGATCGGTCCATTCGCCCTCCAGGAGGGTATTTGCTCAAGGAATACATCCACCTCCTCCCAGACAACGATTCGTGTCTTCAATACGAACACCAATTTACATATTTACAACACCTTTCCCGTCGTCTCCGTAGACGGACGCGTGATTCCCAAACTTGATTTGCCCCAGACGTCTATCTCGGGCGTACCTGGCAAAGCTTCACAGATTATCCTCGAGTTCCCGAACCCAGCCGGAGCACGAACCGGGAAACTCCTTCCAACTGGTAACCCAGTAGACATCATCGACATTCCTTCTCGCCCTGGTTCCCAGATAACCGCCTCCCTTGTCGATGCGACTAATCCCACTGTCTTCGTCACCCTCGCCGACCTCATCCGCATCCTCAATACCCCATCACAGAATATAGACTACTCTCACGAGACTGTCAAAGAAATCGTCGAGTCAATTCGCACGCAGTCCGCCGCGAGAATGGGCCTCGACCCTACTGCTCAAGCTCAGCCCAAGATCGCCATCATTTCGCCACCCTCTGCAGACGACTATGATATATTCATTCAAGCGTACTCAATGGGCGTTCCCCACAAGGCAGTGCCGATGACTGTCGGGCTATGCCTGGGGGTAGCAGCAAGCATAAAGGATTCGCTCGTCTACAAGACCGTTAGAGCACCAGAAAATAGGATATCCTCGCGCGGCCTGCTGAACATGAAACACGCAAGCGGGTTCGCTGAGGTCGGTACAAAATTTCATTCTGACGGCAGCGTTGCGGGTGCGGCAACCGTGCGGACTGGACGGTGGCTAATGGAGGGGAGTGTCTATTGGTCTCTTTAGGGACGTGCTTACTCCCTACATTCTCCGCTCATCGATATGGTGTCTTGAAGGCCCTCTGTATTTCCATATTGTCAGGAATTATTCCGCGGCTTAATGCATACTAGAGGTACCTACCGCCTGGCATTCCATCCACCACTCCAGTAAGCGTTCCTTGCGGTCGTTCATGATATCCTTCCATCTAGCACTCATGTGATGCCATTCTATCGGAAGTTAACACCGTGAGGTACCAATTTTCGTGTAAACTGACCTTCATCAGTAAAAAGTTTCTGTCCACCGAAGGCTAACGGATAAAGTTCTTTTAGTTCCTCCACCGTTTCCGGCTCTCGAAGTGGTGGTATGGGATATCTCTCGTTGCCATATCCACATTCTTCCAAATGCTCAAGTATGCTGGAGTGTTCAGGCGTGAATAGCCATAATGAACTCAATAGATTCAAGCCAACCTTTGTTCACGTTGATGATGGATATTTCGCTCCCAATATTCACATAGGGTTGCATGCTGTCTGGAATATGAGAGGGGCATACGACTCACAGCAAAGCGCATTCCCACAGACCTGCAGAATTGTTCTATTCCGTTTGGACGCGTCGTCTAAGAATGCTTCCTTGCTCGACGTTTTGCTGAATTCATTCAGAAACGAGGTCATCTGATCGACATCGACCCAGTATCCCGTGTCTGGCTGCGGTTATAAGCTGGTAAGGACCCTCCACGAAGAACATACCACCGTCTATTGTAAACCATTCCGCAGGGACAGCATCAACATTGCGAATTATATCATCGCAGAAAGCCAGACAGCGAAACCTGTGTTGGCCCGGGGACCGATGTCCGATAAGTGGCACAAATCCTAGCATGTAAAAAGAGTTTACCGTTGTCTTATGCAATTAGAGCAATACCTCCGACGCATTCTCCAGAACACGGTCTGCGTTGTTTCCGCGCAGCCCTGTGTATTACTTGAGTTAATTCAGAAGATATAGTTGGAGGAGAAATAGCTACATCGCAGGCAGCGTCGAACACAAGATCCGCGTATTGTGGTTCGGAGAGGTCAGCGGGGCAATCGGGGAAGTTCGCGGGCTGGACGATCTTTCGAGTGGTCTTCCAGACGAAGGTGGATGATTTGTGCATCAACAGATATCGAGATGATTTGCAGGTGCGTGCGAGGTTCAAGAGATCGATGGGCTCGACGTAACTGCCGATCTATGGTGTATGATTGAATTCAGAGTAACTCAGAGACTGTTAGGAAGAGACGAACGAGGTCTAGTACGTCGAGATTGAGGTTCAAAGTACGCCGTTGATTGTCGGAGGAATCCCCACCCACTGGGCACCGTTTCGGACGAGGTTGGACTTGAGAGTCATCATTCAGGGATTCTTCATCTGTGATATTAACACCCATCAACTTTGCTTGGTCCATGGAGTGAGGTGGAAAGGAGTACCGGAAGAGGGGCGGAACTTACTCGCATTACCTTCTTTAGGGAAACCCTTATTCATCATCTCGCTAGCTGGAGGTTCTACAGGACATTGGCTGACGTATCACAGACCTGAATACTGAGGCTGTCTTCACGAGCCGAGATAATTGTTTTGCCTACAAATGTACATGACCGCCGCCTAGTTGTTGCAGGCCCGAGCTACTGCCATCATTCAAGTTGACTGTAGCGAACGTATTCAGATTGCATGTATCTCGAGTGCGTTAGTCAAATCTAGAGCTTTGCCATCAGGGAAACCGGCGTTTGCGTGATGCGCTGCCAGTGTAACTTGAATATGGATAACAAGTATCTCGTCAGGCACCAGAACGAGGAGCAGGAGGTCTACATCCCAAGCATGCAGCTGCATGCCGCTCTCGTTGTCCTCGGAGAGCGAGAATCACAGCGACCACTGGCATAAGGGAGCTCCCCCCGCCTAGCAATAGAGACAATGACCCTACTAGTAGGGGAATCGATCGATCATAGTTGACTCGCAGTGTCCGTCGTAAAACCAGTGCCTTGTTTCAAAGTATAGACATCCTCCAATCTGCTAGGCTTTCGTGTCTGTGAATGTTTCAGTCTTCCAGATCCCTTAATTTTAGTATCATGAGTTTATTCAATCAAGTCTTAGCAAATGGGTCAACCCCTTGTCGCTCACACAACAACTCTCCGTAACCGGGCCATGTCTAATTCCACTCCGAGTCGCTGAACACGTCTGCAGCAGCTTGCTCGAGAGCGAGGGCAATTTTCCATATGCGTCGACGATTCAACATGGACCCCGACCTCATACACCGCCTGACGTACGCCCAATCCAGCCCAATCGTGCTAAGACCTTCCACCTTTGAGCCACAGGGACTCGACTGGGAGGCAAGATACAACAAAGGGGTTTTTGTTGAAGATTTCGCCTCGTCTTTGATCCTCGGAGTTCGGGTTGGAACGGGAATCCACCAGCGAGCATGGGTGGAGATCCAAGCTCGAGCAAGATGCTCGTTCCCAAAGATGCTCGTGCGGAGCAGACGTGAAGTGCTCGAAAGGTTGATGAGCGATTCGAGGGGTAACTGAGGGGCGATGGAAACTAGGATGTCGGTTGGTAGTTTCTCGAGTGCGCTATGACTCTGGCACACGCTAACATCTGGAAGCCACATTGCAAGGGCGTCGTTTTGAGCGGGTGAGACAGGGAAGCTGCGAGAATGGATCCTGTCTGAGCATTATCCCGACGCATATTCAGAAATGAAAATACTTACCGATCCGGTGCCATCCACACCCAGAACATGGCATCATGTACCAGGTATTCCTTTACAGCCTCGACATCTCCCTGCTCCTCAAGTTCCCTCCATTTCTCTTCGGACAATGGTAAGAAGGGTTCGGGGACCTCATCACGCCGGTGCTCCATCTCCCCATACTCTACAGCACAGAGTCTGTGGCAAACGGGTCGGTATTCATCGAAATTCTGACGCATCGCAAGCAACCAAAGACTAAGCGGCGCCATGCGTCTGTCTGTGGCAGCCGCCAAGATGTCCATCGCATAAGTGTGGACCATCAGCAGAGTCCCATAATTAACGAAATACCGCTCCCATTCGATCGACGGGGGTGCTTTCACATACCCGTCACACCACGAATTCCCCATGGTGCAGTGAAGCAGCACACGGACATCAGTTTTGGCATCTACCTCGCCTTCGAGAGATTCGTGGTTTTCCTCCTCCTCCACGTCACCGTCTTCCAGACCTGCTGAGAAAGGTTGTCCAGAAGGGTGTATGGGTCCGATGATGCACAGATCGTCCTGTGAAGTGAGCTCGGCATCTGCGAGTTCTTGAAGCGCGCGAGTGACCACTTGTCCCTTGCCATCTCGCAAACGAAGGACGCGATTGACAATTTGGGGTGTGCACCCTGAGACCTTTGTACGTGGACATGATAAGTAGCAAGAGGTATGTCTCGCGGATACAGGCAAAACAGAGAAAGAAATTTAACTCACGACACAAAATGCCCATCCGGAAACTTTACTGGGATAGTATCAACACGGGAAGAAAATGATCTGAAAGGTAGCTACCGATAGTCATTCATGAAGTTCATGAGTGTTGACAGTAAGGTGTTCAGCAGAAAATTTACCCGAGGAACAAAGATTCTGTAGACTCCGAGTCGGCACTTCTAGGGCAGCATTATGACGTTATAACCCCTTCGATGACTCTTCCCGACTGGCTCGCTGCTAATGAACCATTGGTGACCATCGTGAACTCTGGTGGAGGGTTACATTGTCGAATGACTTGACCTTGGTATAGTAGTATACTAGTAGTATCGCGGAAACGTTGTGAAGATGGTGATGGCTTGACATTGCGAGTGAGACAACTTTGCGCTTCAAACACGGCAGGTATACTCACGTCCAAACGAAAGTACTCGTACGTATCACAGGGTACTCTCTGAAACAACTCGATTCCTACACGCCAGCCAAATCTGCAACCCGCTCGATATCTAGCACTGTCGTCCATATGCGTCGACGATTGCGCATCGACCCAGACCGTGCACACCGCCTAATGTATGCCCAATCCAAACCGTTAGTGCTGAGGCGGCAGGGGCTTGATTGTGAAGCAAGGTATGGCAAAACGGGTGTAGTCGAGGATATCTGGGTTCTTGGAGTTCGTGTAGGAACTGGAACCAACCAGGGTGCGGTGGTCAGGACCCAAGCACGTGCAAGGTGTTCGCTCCCAAAGATACTCGTGCGTAGCGAGCGAGAAGTACTCGCAAGGGTGACGAGCGAATCAAGAGGTAAGGTTGAGGTAACGGACATCAGGACGTCCAAGGGCAGTTTCTCGAATATGCAAAGGTTCTCAGACAAGTAGACCCTGGGGAGTGTCGGGGCTGGGGGATCATAATCCGTGGGAGATACAGGGAATCTGCCAAAAACAGACAGCACTTGAGGATCGTCTCAGTGGACACTCTGAAATGAACACACTTGCCTATCAGGGGCCATCCATATCCAAAACTGTCCCTCATGCACCAACCTCTGTTTCACAACCTCGACATCTCCGAGGTCTTCGAGCTCCTTCCACATGGGCTCCGTGAACCCTAGAAATACCTCGGCTATATGCTCCTGAATGGCTCCGTAATCAACCCCTCTGAGGCGACTCGGAAAACCGAGGCCTGTTTCAGCGGCCTGTTTTATCGCAAGCTGCCAGAGCCGTAGGGCAGTCATTCGTCCTTGCGTGGCGAGCCCCAGAATATCAAGCGCGAACGTCTGTACCATGATATAACTTCCATCCCATACCGTGACACAATACGCCCAGTCTCCATCCCTCGGCCAGGGTGCCTCCACGACCCCAAGCCCAGCCCCCCATGCCCATGCGTTACCCAGTTCACAATGTGGCATGACTCGGATGTCCGTCTCGGGAGAAAATGTGGTGGGTGGTGGGCCACCCCAATGATGCGAATCATAGTTTATGTCGACCATTACCCCGTCCTCCATTGCTGGTGCGTAGTACGGTTCGCCGGAGGGGTGTATGGGTCCGATGACGCATACATCTTCCTGTGAGATACCTCGTGTGTACTATCTGAAAGATCTTTCAAGGCACGGGAAACGACGGATTTGTCGCCTCTGTTGATCATAAAGCGTACGTACTCCGCCAAGTCGGGACTACACCCAGATATCTGTAAATTGAGACGTGGATGTCAGTGGTGCCCCCACTGGTAGCGGGACGTTGACAGAATGCTTCTTGAAGTGAGGAATCACGACTTACAAGACAACGTACAGGATTCACCGACATCCGGCGATTCCTGTCCATCATGTTTCGAGCGCAGATTCGGTAATTTGGGATGAAGCTGATGGTTTCTGAACGACCGCGTGTACAACGCGGTGGAACTTGTCAGACGGCAGCAAAAAAATGTGGCTCAACCCAGGATCGAACTGGGAACCTTCTGTGTGTGAGACAGAAATCATAACCATTAGACCATTGAACCGATGTAAATTGTCCGACCGTGAACGCCATATTCACGGAAGCTTATCACAGGCCTTGAGCTTGAACGTGATATCACATCTGAGTATATCGCGTCTAAGTGCCCCTCATTTCTTCCCTTTCTCTGGACCAAAGAAATTCAATAGTCCCCCACGTTTAGGAGCCCCTCCTCGAGCTTTCGGAGCTGCTTTCGGTTTCGCCTTTGCAACACTATCTTCCTTTGCCACAGGATTCGGTTTCGTCTCCTGTGGTTTGGCCGGAGCCGCTTGCTTCGTTTCCTTCTCTTTCCGCTTGGGCTTCGGTTTCGACTCCACAACCTCTTCTTCCTCCACGGATTCGTACGAAGAATAATCTTCTGTCTCTGCAAAACAAAACAAAAAACCAAGCACAGTTCACATCGCGATGACTCTCGAGCGAAGGAAAGAACACATACGCATATACCCCTTTGAATCTGTCGTTGTCCGACTCTTGACCACACGTCGCTTCTTCAGTCCGTTCCGACCAACGGGGACGACCTTGCGCGGTTTCTTGGGTTTCTTTAGAACGACCGGCTCGTCGTCCGAATCTTCGTCGGCGGAAAGCTCCACCGCGTCTGTCTCGGGGACTTGCTCTTGTTCTGATTCCTCCTCTTCTTCCTTGCGTGGTGGGCGGACATTGCTCACTCTGGACACCCGATCGACTTCGTCTGCGTTTCCGATCAACTTTCCATTCACGAATGTGAGAGATGGATACACGAACCGTCATCGATATCCATCATGGCTCGTAAGCTCTTCTCTGAATCCGACGCCGGGTTGCTCTTTCCTTTCAAACGTCGCCGACCGGGCATGCGGACCTGGGGTTCGTCGTCATCATCGTCTGACTCCTCCTCTTCTTCCTTTACGGCAACCACTACCTTTTTGGCGGTAGACGAGGTAGCAACTGGAGTGGGCTTGGCTTTCGTCGAGAACGACTCGGATTCTGATTCTGATTCCGAACCTCCTCCGGGTTTTCTCTTCATGCCTCTCTAGTAACATTGAGTCACAGTCTCGAAAGGGAGAGAAGGTAGGGGGTATACCTTTCGAGCATCACCCGTGGTACTACTACTCAACATAGGCTTCGACGCAGCTTGCGTTGTCGGTTCTGAGCCCGACTTTCTGATCGAAGTGGAAACTTTGGGAGCAGGAACTGGTTTAGCCTCCACCTTGACCTTCGGTTCTTCCTTTGCTTTCTCCGTGGCTGGAGCCTTATCCTTTGTCTTGGCTTTGCTCCAATCTAGTTTACCTGAAACCTTTGGTTTGTCTTTCGATTCCGTCTTGACAGAAGCTTGTTCTTTCGTTTCTGAGGACTTGGCTTTGGACGACTGTTCTGGCTTTGTAGAAGTCCCAGCTTTTGCAGCAGCCCTTGCATGTGCGTCGAGTGTCATCTTGGACGACGACGTTGCGCTTTGAAGAGTAACACCAGCTCTGAGCTGCTCGACATGAATTAACAAACAAAAACGCGCCATCTTAAAGCCAGCTACGTCTCACTGACCTTGACATGAGCACCCGAGATCTTCCCAACAATGGGGAACGATTCCAGTCCACCTTTCATATCAGCATTGCGTATATTGGCGCTCGGTGCGCATATAAGCCCAGCATCCTAGATCCCTTCAGTCAACAACCCATGAGACGAGCTTTATCACTGGACCGTATACGCACCACGAGCCTCGAGGGCGATAAGCTGTATATATGCACCGAATGTATGCGTGAAAACTCTGACATCGCCTCTACAGCGGATCGTCAGTCATGAGGCGTCGTTCATATGTACGAGACAATGAGAACATCAGGAAACGCACCATCGAGTTCGCGTGCGTCCACGAGGACGACTTTACTCTGGTACACCACGTCCGGCGTATCCCTGTCCTCCTCGAACTCGAACTCGAAATCCAAGTCCATCGCACTCTCAGATTGTTGCGTGCTCGTTCCTAAAGAGTCCGATACAGCGCGGAACGTCAAGGCGGGTACTTGGCCCGTGACGAGGTAAGTGGGTACCGCAGGCGTGTCGGTGTCTCGCACGGCGTCATAGAACGTCTTCAGCTGACTTTTTTTTGTTTTTGTTTTTGTTGTGTCAACCTCAAAGGGAAAGAAAGTGGCGATTGAAATGTGGACGCTCACTTCTTTGCATCGTTGACATGAATGCCAAGTTCGCGACTCAGGGATCGAAATGTGACCTGGTTGCGCGCGTCGTCAAATGCGTGGTAGGTTAGCGTGAGACGGACGTACGACGCTGCGTCGGATGAAGAGCTCTTTTTGCAGAAAATCCCTGGCTTGTGTCGTGGTCATCGTGGTCGAGAACAAAGTGATCGCGCTTGTGGCACGCGTTGACGCGTGTCCGTCATATGATGCTTACAACTCACACGCTTGGATGCTCTGGTTTAGCAATCTCATACGAACTGATGCAGACGCGCCAGGATCAAAGGGTCTAAATTGCTAAACAATACAACAACGAAAGCAACGGTATTAGTACCTAACTAGAACTGATCAACCCTTCAAAGCACCCCAACGATCCCTTCAGTCCCACCACCAATCGACAAACCCTCTCCACCGCGCACCTTGCCCCCTGGCCCAACCTTGAGACAAATCGTCTCCAAAAATCGCTTCCACCGCTCATCCGCCTCTGTCACCACCTCCAACTCCGCCAACTGAACGCGCGTCGGACGATGAGCGTGTACGACGAGCCCGTACTCTGATAGATCGCCGGTTTGTTTTATCGATAACGTGTTGGTGCCCAGGGTGAGTAGCGAGGATACGTCGACGCATTGGTCGGGCGTGAGCTGGGGTAGGAAAAAATAGTTCGTTGAGAACGGATGGAGTCAGCGAAAGAAGAAGAGTAGGGCACTCACGAAGAGGGGAGGGGAAAGCGTGACGATGACGTCCTTCATATTTTGTTTGACGCGTAGAGACATCCGATTCGAACCTGGCCACGAGCATGACGATTCAACCATCAAATCCTCAATACTTCGTGTTCCTTGTTCTCCACCCTTTGAGCGCATCGTCTTGAAAAACTCTGGGAGATGATAACACCCCAACGAGATACAAACACCCCCAGGCGCATGACTGCACGCTTGTTAACATCGCAAAAAGAAAAATACATCAATGCCTCTGCGACTCACTTTGGCTCAGCTTTCCTATTCACCCACTTCGCGACGTCGGAAAAGAGCGATTCATTCAGGATCATTTCGATAATATGGGTATGCGAGAATGGTCTCGCGTGAACAATTTGAACAACCGTCATCTTGCCGTCGAATCGCCGTTGATCTGTGCTCGTCTGCCCTTGTCGAGTCTCGGCGTGCAGAGTCATCGGGATTTTGAAATTCAAGTTCAAAGGCGGATTAACAGCTGCCACAGGAGGGGGAAAAACGGGTGTCATTAGCTGACGCAAGGGCGGAGAATGTGGTGGCACGGCATCCAGGTCGGCCAACGATAACCGCGGTTTGTCCGAGATCACAGGGGGTGGGGCAAGATGTTCTGTCAATACCCGAAGTTCAGGCCTCGTTGACAGACCGACAACTTCAAGGTTCAGAGGTAGTTCCATAGAAGAGCTGGTCGACGGCACCGGAACAATTGGTTGATCAGAAGACGAACTCAAACGTTGCGCCATGTCTATTTCTTGCGCGACTGGGGAGCCAGATAGTGTCGTTTGAAGGTGAAGACCTGAGTCGTCAACGTCCATCGGGACGTCCTCGGTGGTCGCGACAATTTCAAACGATACGGACTTGTCGGCCGACAAACCCAAGTCAGGCACGGTCTGACCCTCTCCCTGGGTGGCTTCCAGTGCCAGTGGGAGTCGACGAGGCACCCGAGACGGCACCATACGAGCCGTCTTTTTCTTCGGCGACGTCGAGGGCGATGCCAACGCCGACATGACGGAGTTCTCGCCACCCATTGAAGCCGACGCACTCGTCCCAGCCTCAGCACCGCCGAGAACGACGCTATGACTCGACTTGAACCAATCGAGGTCCCGCGCTTTGAGCTCCTCCGGGAGTTCGGCTCTGCGTAACCGCCGAGGCTGAGGTTTAAAAGACACGACTGGAGACACGGTTTCACCGGTCTCTTGTGGGTGAGTCATCGTGGGGGATACGAGGGCGGGTTGATGCTCGACCAAGCGCGTGGGAGGCAACAAGACTCGAGGAGAGCCGCTCACACCGGGGACTGTTGACAGAATGGAATCAACAGCAAATGGTGGTGGTGGGGCTCGTAGTATTGGGGGAGACTGTTGCATTGACGGGACGGTTGATGTGTTGGGTATGAGAGGCATTGAGGACAGGGGACCGACAGGGGAAGTGGTGATGGGTGATGAAGTACTAGATAGAGGGCGCCACACAGCATTCATACGGTCGTTTCGAATGATACTATAGATCCACATACCTCGCCACGCCCGGCGATTGAGATGGCGCAGGGCCTACCACGGTGCCCGTCGACGGAGTGGTGATGTACAAGTTGGTCTCTTGTACGACTCGTTGTAATCTCGCTACAAAGTGATGAAGAGACGAGAAGAACCACAGCCCAAATCACTCACCTTGAAGTTCGATCTCCGGAAACAGATGGAAGAACGGAGTGACAGATGCCACCAGCTTCTTCAACTGTCCTGCAAGCTCCTCCGCCTCTTGACGACGCACGAACGTCTGTACGAACGTCGACAACGCAATCTAAAAAGCACAACGACAACCACCACACGAAAACAACCAAGTCCTTGTTCAAAATTCTGATACGACAATCAAAAAAGGAGGTGGCACACCTCGAGAAGCTCGACGATCTGTTGGATATTTAGGGGAAGAGTGTCGGCCTTGGCAAAGGTGAGTCAGCGTGGCTTTACCTTGGTCCGAGCAGCGGGATAATAGGCTTTCTCCGAAGTCAGCCAGGCGGCCAGTTTGTTGGTGGTGTTGATATAATCCTTTGGGTCCCCAGACGACAGCTTTCTTGCGAAAACGGGGAAGATTTTCTCGTTTGAGCTGATAGCGACATTATGGGATGTTCGCATAGCCTCTTTCTCGGAAGCAGAAAGCCCTTTTGAAGAAACAAGATATCAGCCAGAGAATCAGCGAACCCATTAGAAACTCGCCTTCTTGGATGTCGTCCCGACGCGTTGCATCTTGGCTTTCAGACATGGGTCAATACCCGCGTGGGAGACCCTGTACACGTTGCAAGGGTCGCGTAAACGCGGAACCAAATCAACTCGATGGACAGAACTTTGTCAACATCGCTGAATGTAATGACCCCTTGGTATGTGTATTCACAATGGTACACGACAGCCAAAGACCCAAAAAATCAGCTCTCCGTCGCCTCTACAGCCGTGTCTATTTTGCCTCTCCATCTTTTTTTCGACACATTATATTGATATATTATCCCATTTCGTACGATAACGCATGAATGAAAGGTTGGTGGATGTCGTCGAGTTGCCTGCGACGCGTGACGTCGTTTTACAGCCATTCGACCGTAGCGGGTGGCTTGGAAGATATGTCGTAGGTGACGCGGTTGATACCGCTCACTTCGTTGGTGATGCGCGAAGATATCTTCTTTAGGACCTCAGCGGGGAACACATACCTGACGATCGGTCAGTCAGTGACGATACGCGAAAGGCGAGAACCTCGCGAGGCATAAACGGAGACTGAGTTGACTTACCAATCGGCCGTCATGAAATCCTCGGACTGAACCGCACGCAAGGCGATCACCTAAGTGAGCGACTCATCAGCAAATTGCGGGGGGACACTTTACAAGTCAGAGGACTCACCTGTTCATACGTCCGTTTGTCGCCCATCACTCCGACGGCTTTGACGGGGAGAAGGACCGCGAATGCTTGACTAATTTGATTGTAAAGATCTGCTTTGCGGATCTCTTCGATGTAAATGTGGTCCGCCTGTTGCAGGATCTTGACTTGTTCGCGCGTGACAGGGCCGAGGATACGGATGGCAAGTCCGGGTCCTGGGAATGGATGGCGCTGGACGAGCGGTGCAGGGATCGACAACAACCGACCCAGTGCACGAACCTCGTCTACGAGATCATAGTCAACAATCGGCAAGCTATCAAGCGTAACGTTGCTCACCCTTGAACAGCTCACGAAGGGGCTCGATAAGCTTGAGTTTCATATCCTTGAGTAACCCACCAACGTTGTGGTGTGTCTTGATCGTAGCACTCGGGCCTTTGAAGCTGATACTCTCGATCACGTCCGGGTAAAGCGTTCCCTGCAACAACCACTCGACTCGCCCCTTGGCCTCACCACCCTGTTTCTCCTCCTCTGCTGCCGCAGCTTCGATCTTAGCAGCTTCAGCCTCGAAGATATTGATGAAGGTGTTTCCAATGATTTTACGTTTTTGTTCCGGGTCTTCGATACCTTCGAGACGGGATAGGAAGAGATCGGAGGCGTCGACGACGGTGAGGTTAACACCGAGATTTTTATTTAGCATTTCATGCACTTGGTCAGCCTCGTTGAGACGGAGGACACCGTTGTCGACCATGATCGCGTGGAAGCTAGTTGTTCAAAAGTGTTAATCAGTTCCCTTTCGAAGGGATTAGCCACGTACCGGTCACCGATAGCCTCATGCATGAGTTTGGCTGCCACTGTACTATCGACACCTCCGCTGACCGCACCAATGACACGTCCCTTTGGTCCACAGATCTCCCTAATCCGAGCGATCTCCTTTCCGATGAACTCTTCCTAGAGAGCAGAAGGCACAGTGAAGGTCGTTAGAACCATAGCAGCTGTCACGGAAACGCAAATGACTCGCCATCGTCCAGTTTGTCCGGCACCCACAGATGTTGATCACGAATCGCGAGATGACCGCTCTGCCTTTGGGACTGTGCGTCACCTCGGGGTGGAACTGGATACCGTAAATAGGACTCGAGTCGTGCGCAATTGCAGCAAAAGGTGCAGTCTGCGTTTTCCCGATGACATGGAAATTCTGTGGTAGATCCAGGAGTTGATCTCCATGTGACATCCAGACCTGACATATGTGAGTAATCTCGAATGTACGACAGTAGACAAGAGATACAGACCTGCATTTCATCACCGAGGTCCTCGAACAAGGCATCGACGGATCCGTGGCCGAAACGACTGATCTGTATGGTTGCGTGCCCGTACTCGCGATGCTCACATTTGGCGACCTGGCCGTTCAAGTTCCACGCGATCTCCTGGTTTTCAAAAACCAATGTAAGGCGTCTAGTTCTGATGCGATTGTATGTGGTACGAACCTGCAAGCCGTAACATATACCCAAGATCGGGACACCAAGCTCAAAAATCTCCGGGTCGGCGTGTGGCGCGTCAGAGTCGTACACCGAGTATGGAGATCCGGATAAAATAATGCCTGTGATAACGCTGTCGATGAAGTGTCTACAAAGCCGGATCGGCGGATCGGCGGGTACCTTTTGGTTTGAAGTGGAGATCTTTGAGAAGAGTCGTGCACGGCAACAACTCGGCGTAGACACTTAGTTCACGACATCTCCTCGTGATGAGATGACTGTACTGTGAATACGATGGGTGTGAATACAGGATTGGGTTTGATCAGGATGGAAAGACCCCGACCTGTGATCCGAAATCAAGAATGAGGATGGTGTCGAACTGATCATGGATCTCTGCCATTCTTTAATCACTGGCTCTAGAAAAACATTGACTCACCGCTTGATCACTTTGGGTCGGATCGGATCACGGAACCAGTAGTAGCGTGGGAACTGTCTGTATCAGGTGCTATGACAATGCTACCGACGACGCTCACAACCTCCCCACTGTACTTACAGACATACTATGAGCAGGGTCACAGCATATTGTCTTGTATGTCCAGCCAGTCATTCATGTCCCTGATTTAGATCATGTTCATTGTCTGCCATGTACCGAAGGTGTCAGCCTGTACCCCCGAGGTCAATGCCAGCCTGAGGGAACAGTGCCTCGCAGGAGGATTTGGGCCCGTTCTCTCCAGAGGCGTTTGGGAGCTCTTAGGCATAGATGCGATGTTCTCCCAAAACGATCTGAGCGTCATTGGACCTATGCATCCTTCCGGGGAGCCGCGGGAGCTAGACGAGGTCACCGATGATAGTCCCTCACCCCTCGACGCCTGGACAGCGAATGAGGTACTTGTACTACCCTGTACCATGGGCGAAGAAGCATGGGAAGCAGGGCTCGTCGAAGGGCCAGAACCAAACGCTCTGCATTGGAATTACCCAGCTAAAGGTGGAGTTTTTGTTATGGTGCAAACGCACACGATGGTTATCATGGCACTCGCAACAGACGGGAGGTTGACTCCCTTTCGGCTATGGAAGCTTGGGATGTCACAAGAGCATGATCCAATCCGACCTTATCTCTTCAAAAATGTCGATTACGGTGAGATCGAAGGAGAATGTGACCCGGACCCAAACCTATTTCCGGGGTTCGATCATGCGGGCTTGAGGGAGCTCGAGGATCTTGGGGACTCGGATGGTGTGCGACATTACATATGATTCAGACGATATCAAGCGGTGTTGCTTTTCTCATGACTCTGAATAACTTGGAGCAATGTTACCGACCCTTATAAATGCTGGCGATTCAGATCTACGCATTCTATCCGACATCACATCACTGAGCTAGGATCTCCTCCCGGTCGTTGCTTGGGCGGCTCCGAACTACTTCCGGAGCTAGAAGTAAGTAATATACCAATGTCATCAGCAGATTCACGCTTCAAATAAACCCTCTTGTCCCCAATCCTCGAGACCACCTCATCGCCGATCTCGTTCTCCAACCACCGCTTACGCCGAGGTCTCCCTCCTCTCTCATCCATGACGCCCATTTTCGCCTTCTTCGCCAGCTGCGGTATATCAGAGTCCGCAAGTGCTGCAGCAACGTTCGTGAGGTTGAATTGGTCTCCTTTTCCGTGTCGGAAATGTGCAAAGACCGCGAGTGCAAACAAGAGGGCGAACAATATGGTCGATGCGATGACGTGCGGCATGGACGACACGAAAATGTGTTGGACGCCCGCAACGCGGCCTGGAACATACGTCGTTCCAAGCATGCCAGTGACGTACGCTGAAAAAACAGGTCGAAATCCGTAATTATTAGTACGTCTCTTCGAGAGCGGAGAAGGAAAAAAAATGCTTACGCTTCATCGCGGCTGTCACGATCTGTTTATACCCCTCCACAAGCTGGTCCAGCGGGAGAGGCTCGATAACTAAACTCGTATTGTAAAAATCCACTCCCAATTGAATGTTGTTCATCTGATCTTGTCCGAATATCCAATCGACTTGGGTAACGGAACCAAGTCCGAACCATGCATACGCCTGGGGGCCCGAGTCTGTCGTGAGCAACGATAGCGAATACGATGTGAACAGCGAAGTCTGCGTCCAATCGAGATTGCCTTGTCGAGGGTAGGGCGAACCAGCACGGGGCTGAACTTCTAACATCATAGACCCCTGCGTGCGAACCTCCCGTGTCTCGAGTGTAATATTGGGCTTGCAGACAAGGAATCCAATGTCGTAGGTCGTACCGAGGGCGGTGTAGGTCATCGATGGTACCTCGGTGAAGTTGACGAAGATAGAAATCATGTTGATAGCGTTTCTGGTACAACCCGCGGTACATTGAATGACTGACATAACCATCGCACCGTCCGTGGGCATGTTTCCCGTCGTGTAGTTGAAGATGGTGCCGGTCGAGTCGTGTACATTCATACTAGTCACGAACAATGAGTTATACACCGCTGTCACATGCGCAAGGTCAGGTGCATCAATCAACGAGGAGCGAGAAGAACACACGGAAGTATGACTTTGGGACCGAAACTTGAAGGTCAAGGTCCTTCAAATATACCGATAAGGGTATGCTGGGAACCTGGGTGCCGTTCATAGTAGCATTGACTGAAGTCGCGGTAAGATTCTTTGGGGTGGCCCAGGTGCAGTAGGGATTGAAGCCAATCACGTCCGTCAGCCACCGTGCGCTCACCGTCGAGGTCAGGTTCGGTG
Source organism: Chalciporus piperatus (assembly GCA_038093975.1). Taxonomy (NCBI): domain Eukaryota; kingdom Fungi; phylum Basidiomycota; class Agaricomycetes; order Boletales; family Boletaceae; genus Chalciporus; species Chalciporus piperatus. The sequence goes on from JBBPTG010000028.1 coordinate 72,266, forward strand.
GTGTAGGAACAACAAATGCAGCATATTCCCCCATGGAGTCGTTTGCCGCTGAAAACGAATATGAAACGCCGATTTGGCGTTCGGCCCAAGCTACTGCGGCAGCGTATCCGGGTGGAGGATTAGGTGTGACGGTAAGCTCGGCCGCTACAGGTCTGAAATTGTGTTAGTCATGCTCAGCGCATGCACGTATCGATTGTAGAATCCTTACTGATACAATGAGAGAGGGGGGATGGAGCCCACGGGGAAGGCCATGATTGAACCGTCCATCAGAACCGGCTGGATACTGACTAGATCACGTTCAGGTTCAGCATCATGTGAGAGATCGAATTAAACGAACGCGCTGCAGGGGCAAGAGTCGATACAGCCCAGATAACCCCCATTGCAAAGAAAGCCATCACGTAGTATGACGAACAGTACCGGGAAGTGATGGTCATGAGCACTTGAACGAACGCATAGGATGGGTTCGAAATTCCATTGATGGTAGACAGCGGGACGCCACGATGGTTTTTCCTTCCAGCGAGAAGACGAAAGAATTCTTCCGACTAGGTTTCATCAATGATACAATGGTTTTCGGTGATCTGCCCACTTACCTGGAGATCGCTGAGGAGCCCTTTCAGTGGAACCATGACGAAACTGATGATAATGATGTTGATTGTTGTAATTCCAGCTCCAAGATTGGCTGTTCGAGAGACGGTCAGTCTTGACTTACTCCATTCAGAACTAGTAGACACTCACTCAGAAATTGTGAGGTTGCCTCGGGCGAGAAGCCAACGGTAACAACCCGATAGTGGACGATATAACAAAAGGTGAGGTATGCGATTGCAACAACTGGGACGAGAATCAGAAGTGACCATTCCCATATTGCGACGAGCCATGATCCATTGCTCTGAGGGCTGTCAAAACAAGCGGAAAGCAATGGAGCGCTAGAAATTGAGGTCGGAGTGTCTTCGGCATCCCTTGTCTCGTCGCCAGCTTGATCCCCTGATGAAGGGGGATGCGATATCTGCTGTACTGGCAAGTCCCCGAGGATTGTTGGAAGGGTACGAGAGTCCGATCTGTGAGTCGGATAGCGGCGGAGCGTAAGTTCGATGCCCGAGTCTGACATGAACGAAGGAGCTTTGTATCCTGGAAAGAATCAGTGGGATTCCCACAGTTTGAGTGAGGTTTTGGAGAGCACCTTCATATGCTCCCTGCGCAAAAAGCACCCGGGCAGTGGCAGCAGTGACTCCGAGCGATCATGTTTCATCTGCGGTCATCCATAGATGGAATGAGGATATGATTACTCCCTCATGTTGCGTGCATTTCCACATACAACTATCACTGCCTCATGGATCAGAAACGAAATTTGACGACGAATTCAAAAACGGGAACTTTCCTTCGGTGGCCTGCGAGAAAATGCATAGCCCGAACCCGCGAAAGGCAGATTCTGAACATCTGGGGTGCTTAAGGGTGCCAAGATACTACATAGCAGCGGTGTCAATGATGGAATTACACCCGTGGGCCATACGCCATCTGTAAATTAACTTTGACTTCAGATGAAAAAAAAATCATCAGAGTCCTGCCCCGTCTGGAGCATCCATTGGCACGATGCATATGATAGTGGAAGCAACTTTCACTTACGCGATGAGCATGTTGCAGTGTGTGAAATGGGCACTTGTGACGCACGGCGTTGAAGTTTAACAGCCTCCTAGTTGGCCGCCAAGCTTCCAAGACGTTCCAACTCTCGTCGAATCTGGAAACACTGGAACAGAGTCATGCCGTCGCCGATTCTTTGCACGAACACCACCTCGTAATTGCCTTGCCAAGTGACAGCTGTGAGTCTCAGGTGACCACTGATCTCACTAATACATTCAGCCTCTATTGGCAGTTTTGAACCGCGATGTTGGCTAATGTTGGTCTCTCCTGCGCTTCTACTCAAGTTAGAACAAAATGATACAGATAAAGGTACGCCGATAACCGTTGCGCCAACCCAGATGACCTTTGTTTTCGGTTCACCAAGCACGTACTAGTATACCTATCTCTCCTGATCGCATGAGGTTTTCACGCTTCGCGCCCAAGTTCAAATCTCCTCCTCTTAGGCCAGCAATTATGTATTCACTCATTACCGTCGCCATGTTCCCACTGATTGTTTTGGCTGGTCCCAGTAAGACTGTAGCCTTCGCATCGTGGGGCAATGCTGACCGACCAGTTCTCGATAGCTTGGGTCAGTCTTCCCATGAACGTTTCTGTGAATCTGACAGACTACGTCTTCAACGGGCCCCTCGTTCCAACTATGTATGGGACTCCGCCTCAATTGATCAACACCACTCTAGACCTCAACTCTGCGAAGGTTGCGGTGTATTCAAGTGATTGCGTCTTGTGCAGTGGGAATACGTTCTTTGACCCAACGCTTTCGACCACTTTTCAGGTATGCTCTCTAACGATCCTTGAGTACAACTTACGAACATGAGGTTAGGGACTGAATTATTCATGGCCATACAGTACAGGCGCATATTTCGGGAATGAGAGCCATGACACCATGAGTTTTGGTGGTGTTCTCTCCGTGCCGGAAACTGAATTTGGTACAGTTGTTTTTTTTTCCTGTCGAACCTTCAATTTTTTTTCGTGGTCTGACCGCATAATTGATACTTTAGGTCTCATCGAAACGGGTGGCGATCCCACCCTTAATTACCTCCTGTACAATGGACGCCTTGGTATATTCCCAGATCCTGTCAACGCCACGGCAGCGTCTGAACATTTCCTATCTAAATTGTACGCCAGCAACCAGCTTCTCAACCCCGTGATCGGAATGCGGTTCGACCCGGGTAACCCAAAGATCACCATAGGCGCATTGGACGAGAATGATTATCAAGGCAATCTGAACTGGGTACCGATCACCACGCCTAATTCAACCTGGCGATTTCGAAATCTCTTCAACATCGACGGAATGAAGGGATACAACGGGAGCTTCCTTCCCAACAGCACAAATGCATACACGACTGTTGATTCGGGTGAGGACATGCGATTTCTGGAACTCCGTTGGTTTCTGGTTTGATATTGACTGATTGGATTGTCGAATTTGCTTCGCTTGCACAGTCTTCGTCGGCGTTACAGTCCCTGACGTCACAACCTACCTTTCGAACCCTGGGTACGCTGGACCAATCCACTATGCCGTCCAACCCAGCACGGGGCTCGTCTCATACGTCTGCAACTCGTCAGAGTACACGCCGTATGTTGCTCTGACCGCAACCATCAATGGTGTGGACTATCAGATCGACTCACCAAACAATCTATTACGAACGCTCTCCCCCCTCGTGCTCGCGGGTACCTGTACTGTTGGATTGGCCGGCGAGGATCTTACAGAACCTCATCTTAACTTTGGATTACCGTTCCTAAGAAGCGTCTACTTGTGAGTGATTCGTCGATCAATGACATTCGCGGTTAATCAGGCCACACACTTTGCAGAGCATACCGTTTCCCCACGGACTCTTGTCCTGGGTTTTACGGCTTCGCATTTCCTTCGGGAAACATCAACCGCACCGCTTCGCAGATTGCGCAACAACCAACGTCGACGCCAACACAAAGTGCGGAGTGTCTCAGGTTCACGCGTCCGACATCAACACCTTCGCCAGGCTTTGAGACGGTCCAGCAAATGCGAATGTCATCTCAGAAGTATCAGGTGTGGGGTGGTCAGGATCAAGTTAGATTGTATGGAGATGGAGCCTTGGGTGGTAGTATAGCCTGGAACTTGACGGGTTGGTGATGAGTGAATATGTACACTGGAACTAGACTGCTTCGATCGTGAGCACTTCATGTACTAGCGGTCTCCATAGATTATTTTCTCCAACTTGGTTTCGTTGCGATCGACGTTAGTTGCACAGTGCACACCGCATGTCCTGATTTAGAAGTTGGTCGCTCACCCAATCCTCTGTTCCCACCATCGTCTGGACTCGGAGGTTAGTTACTCATTCTCGCAAAACCATCCATGTAAAACCAACGAATCCAGTTCTCTGGAACCCAAGAAACCTCGACCACCATGGGCGAATCACCTCGACCTCTCTACATTTCCGAAATACTCGGGATAATTCTGGATTACATGGCTGACGATAAACGCTCTCTCCTGCACCTCGCATACTGTTCGCGAGCTTTTGCGGACGCATCACTCGACTACCTTTGGGCAGATATGGACTCTTTTGCTCCATTTGTGCCTTTGCTACCCAAGAAGGTCCAGGAAATATGGGTAAGCCGCCGTCTTCAAGGCGATTTCGGGGAAACTCAGCTACCCTCAGGACCTGAGATTCAATGTTGCTATGTTGCCACTTATCCGATGCCCTCCATCAAAGGAGTGGGGGCTGTTCGATACCTATGCACGTCGCGTGCGACATATTCGACCTCGAAAAGACTATCTTGACCGAGCTCTGTACCAGAGGCTTGTTGTCATTCGCCCCGGGGTTGACCTTTTCCCCAAGTTATCGTCACTTCAATGCTACCTTTTCAACCCGGTAACCCCGGGACTGAAACTATTCCCATCTTCCCTGCGATCTCTGACACTATCCCCCGAATATGCGCTTGTGTTGGACGGCCGTGCTGAGCTCGCTCTACATCAAGCTGCTTTCGATTCACCTCTTCTGGAGGAAGTCTATATCGTTGGCATATATCGATTATACCCCAACATTGGCCCACAGCCTTTGGATTTCAAGAGACTCCATGTCGTCCACCTTATCGCCGATATGCTGCGGCCAGTTGATCTCAGAAGCTTCTCGCGACTTCTTTCTGCTTCCCAGGTCCGAATTCTCCGGATCTCACTCCGTTCAAATTGGGAGGCCTCCTTTCAACCTGATGAGACGGATAGTAGTCGACCTCCTGGGGACAATTTTCCTTATGTTGAAACGATTATTATCAGTGTTGGTCCCCGCAGTGCTGCAGATATTATTTCTCAGATCACCTCACCCCATCTCCGCACCATCATCATCGAGCATTGGGACCGCTTCGCGAGCGTGGCGGAATATGGTCGCTTCTTCCACCTCCTTTCCGAGCGTGATATGCCCATTCGTTGCCTGGAGGTGAGGATGGGTCGGATATACATCGTCAGGCGGAACGAATACGTTCGCGGGTTTCTCGCCGCGCTTGAGCCTCTGGTTTATGCAGGGCTGACGAGTTTGAAAGTGGGGTTGTCGCTCTACGGTGCATGGAATATCGAGGAAGATGTGAGGAGGAAGCTTAGACCAGAGGCGTGGCCTACGCTTGAGCACTTCGAGTTCGTGTTGAAGGAGGCGTCGCCGATGCTTGGGAACTTTTCGATGTTGGTAGATCCTTGACGAACCCGTCTCTGTCCTGGATTAGTACGTCACTACCTGGGCCAACAGGTCGATTACCGTGATTCGTCCTAGTCAATTTGGAATCGTAAGTAAAACTATCTGCAACATGTACTCTGTGCTAACACAGATGTGATTATTGGTGGGAGGCACACCCTAAGTACAGTATTCAACGACCACTGCCATTCAACTTGAAGTGGTGAACGTTTGAACTTGCACTAACAAACGTCGCGTGTTGTTGTTTCCACACTCAACACTTTGCTGGCAAGAATCGCGCGGAGAACAGACCCGACCACGCGTTTCTAGATCTATGCGTGGATTTCCGAGAGAAGGACGAAGCACTACCAACTGGGAGAGGTATAACGAATCATTGCGTATGGGGCAGTGCAATCCACTTGCCCGTTCCTCCGACTTCAGACAGTTCTCCGCCCTCAAGGCCTCATCCACAACGAGATAGTAACTTCGTATAGCGGCGTTCTGACATTCCGCACTAACCATCTTCTGTCACACTTCCGCTGACGCATCGGAGAATGTGAACGACTCACTTGAGCTGAATAGGTAGCCCGAATGCCGCGTCCATGTGCGGTTTGGTCGAGATCTGGGTGAACAATGATGGTTCCCCATGGTTCCAGGAAGTATTCAAACGAACACGGACATCGGCAGTCTCGCTTGTAGGCCCGACGGGATATCCCTACAGAATGACAGTCGTAAGTACTGAAGAGTTACCTCTACTTACGGGATATCCATCCTGTCACTTTTCAATGTCGCCCAAGGTACGCACTTCGACCCGCATATCTGGCCGCCTCCACAGGACGTCTGAATAGTTCTTAGCCCAGACGTCTAACCAATTCACGGGCGTGGGCCAACCATCATGTGCTGAATGGCAGGGGTTGAATTCGTCGTTGGATGGACGTCTTCAGACTCTTCGTCCGTGGGCATCTGTTTGCTATTCATCAGATCCTTCGTTCGATTCCGCAAAGTGCCAGGAGGTACTGTCAGGGATACAGGAACTCTACGACGGTGCGTTCAATAAATAAACGTCTTGGTTCATTCTAACCGCAAGAGTAGCGAGCGCAACAGCCATCTGCGCTGATGTGGACCACTTGGGAGGCTTGCGGAAACGGAGAGGGATGTGGCCTGAATGTAAGCAACCCAGAGGTCGTCAATGGCTGGACGTGCGGGCAGGGCACAACACCGTCCTACAGCGTGGCTATCAAGGATGCCCAGGACGCAAGCACTGTAGTGAAGTGGGCGATCGCTAATGACGTGATACTCACTGTGAAGAGCACTGGTGCGTTTATTTACAGTAATCAATTCCCAAAAAGCAAGCGCTAGATGTCACCGTGCTAGGTCATGATCTTCTGGGACGCTAAGCTGCATCTGGGACGTTGCAAGTCAATGTGGCCCAGTTGCAAACCCTGGAATATGACACACAGTTCGTCCCTGATGGTTCCAAAGACCCTCCCGTCTCCGCGATTACTGTTGGCGGTGGGGTACATATGATTGATAGTAAGTATCCGTTCCTCTTTTGAGTGGCTTTCGAGTTTACATGACGCGGTTTGTAGTCTACAAGTTTGCAGAACGTCAGAACGTATCTGTCGCGCTTGGAAGTTGCGAAACTATTGGAGCAGGTAAGAAGATTGTCGTCCTATGAAAGGTTTCATGTAAACCGTACCTCGCAGGTGGGTATTTCCAGGCAGGCGGTCATGGACCGTGAGTTGCATGCCTGCTCATGATCATCGACGAGTTCTCATGATACATGTAGCCTGACCCCTACATTGGGCCTCGGAGTACGTTCCCCATGGTTGTCTTAGACGCGTGCTGGGCTTCGCACCTGTTGACAACGTTCTGGAATATGAGGTTGGCTGTCATGCCTTGTTCATGGGCAGCGATTTCCCAGATTGTCCCAGCCGATGGAAGCATCAGGAAAGTGAATGCCATTAAGGACTCGGATTTGTTCTGGGCATTGCGTGGAGGAGGGTCAGCCTGAGGCAGCTGGGGCGTCATCAGTACGTTCAAATGCTTCAGATCGTCGAAGATTCCCTGATGTTGGTGCAGTCTCGATAACGATACAAGCGTATCCGGCCATGAAAGTTGGGGCCTCTCAACTTTTGATACAACCGAACCCCGCACAGAACAAGAGCGAGCTCACCATCCAATTCATCGCGCTTGGGGGGAAATTCCAGAATGCTTGGATGGATGCTAGCATTTCTGTTTCTTTCAACACGAACGATACGCTTTTGGCGGTAGCGTCTCTTGATATTGCTCGTGATGTTTCCAACTGACTATTATTCCTAATCAGGTATTCCTCTGGCCTGCTAACAACAATTCGCTCCCACTCTTGTTTCCGTTCTTTGATGAACTACATTCGTTGTCAGATAATTACACGGTAATCTTCAACAAAACCGAGGTATCAATGTATAGCTCCTACACCGACGCGGAGATAACATCCATAGGGCCGACCGCCGATGATGAAAACTACACGGGCTCAGGTGTCCAGACGTCCGTCCGATTGATTCCTCGCTCGTCTTTGTCGTCGCCAGAATCCATCCGGCAGGTTGCAGAAGCTATCTGGACCGCGCATCAAACCCTGTCTACCCTTGCGGGACCCGGAAATCCAGGCAGTCTTGGCAATATTCCTCCGTTCATTTCTAGGAACTTGCCTAGAGGACCTCACCTTTCTAGGGTCAACGAAACCGGGGCCAATCCAGCCTTGTACAATGGAGCATGGATTGTTACTTTCTTCGCGTATGTCGAAGTGGACAGTATGCGGAGCAATTCGTGCTAACCTAACGTACATCAGGGCTTGGAACATTGTCTCCAATGAAACGTACGACCGCTATATTTCAGCTGTCAATCGCTTGTCCAACCCTTTTACGGAATTGGGTATTGTGGGAAGCTATCAGGCGGAAGGAAACGCGTACGAGGTAAACTGGCAAGAAAGTAAGGCTGCACCGCCGTTTCTCATTTACGCGAGTACTAATGGAGCTCAGCCTTCTTTGGGTACAAGTACTCCAACCTCACGGCCATCAAACGAAAGTACGATCCTATGAACTGTGAGTCTCCCAGCCGTTTCTCGAGGTGACGTCCTTGTTAACTGAGTATTTCAAGTCTATAACTCCTGGAAGGTTAACGTATTTGGTCGCGTTCAATGTTTCCCCACCGCGGATGGATTGTATTTCAGGGGGCGGATTTCGCACCAGACAGGCCGTCGTACAAATGTTAGCAGCCGAACGGACCGAGCGATATTCAGGCGTCCGCCTGATCGTTTGCGGTTTTCTGCGGCGTACTCAAATCGGAGTTAGCTGCACAATTTTTGCGCGTGTGTTTTGTCTGTCTTGGGGGATGATATCGCTCCTTGCGCCTGATGGTCTGTATTGGTGGACTGTTCTGTGCCTGGGCCCTCTATAGTCGACGTCGTAGGAATTAACTACGACGCTTCGAACCCACTTGAAGTTAGTACTTGATACGAACGTTCAGGCTATTGGCACACCATCGTGCCGGACGTGAGCTCCGCTGGCATCCTTCAGAGATAACGCGATAGATCATGTACGGGCGAAATCGGTGGCTTACCGAATGAGGAGCTAGATGAAGGAATTAGTTCAACCAGCGCGTTCGTTGATGAGAGAGGGACCCATGAGGGACCCATGTATCGAACTAATCCATGTACTAAGTGAAAATTCACGTGTATGGTTGGTGATGCCCGTGACAAAGAAGGGTGAAGAGCTAGTCGCCTCCGAGTCGGTGATACCGGGTTCGAAAGGTCTGCGCCAATCTTTCAGTGCTCAGATGACAAGACTCGGTCGGACAGGACCCGCAGCACGGCAACGAGGATGTTTGGTTTGTCAACCTACTGTTGCCCCGAGCATCTTCTTTTGCGTGTCGCACTTCGCTCGCGGTCGCATTACTACCTGAACTCCCGATGCCTTCACGGGAACATTTACGATGGACAACTTGGACAACTACCTGACTGTGGAGAAGGGCAAATTTACCACCGCTTACCATTATCTTCTCAGGATGCCACTGTACCTCCATATATAGTTTGGGACTCGCCTAAAATAGATTGTTGCGGTGGGTTTTGAGCCGGCCCCTTTTCTTCCAAGTACCACCACAACTGTCGCGTTCGCTATGGTTCAAACACGAAGTTCTAATAAGAAGGTAAAATCTGAGTTGGGCGAGGCAAACGAGGTCGCGAATTCCACCTCGCAACGCGACGCGTCCATACGTCGAACCACCGCGACTGTGGCGGCCAGAAAAGAGCCAGCTAGAAAACGCCAACGAACAGCTCAAGTAGATGAAGGGGAATCCAAGAGGACGCGACGAAATGACAAAGAAACAGAAATGACGTCACCGCGACTGAACCTAGACATATTGTTCCTTGTTCACGCTTCCACTATCTCCATGAATCGAGAGGGCTAACGTTTGTTAGATTGCCGAATACCTTCATCCAATAGACCTCCTGACTCTCACACGCACGTGTAAATCTATTCGGGACCTCCTGATGAGGTCCTCGACGGTTGTCTGGAAGGCTGCTCTGCGTCAGATTGAAGGTTTACCCGACTGTCCGCCGGATCTCAGTGAACCAGAGTATGCAAACCTTGTGTTCTATGCTCGATGCCACGTAAGCATTTTTTTGTGCATCGTTTGACGCAATTTGAACAACCAGAACAGAGTTGTGGGAAACCGGCGCAATCCATTCTTTGGGTGGTACGCCGGAGGTACTGCCCCACATGTCGACCACAAAGGTGCGGTTTTCATTGCCAGATTTTTTTCTTCGCGAAGATTGACGTCAAGAGTGAAGGATGCGCCCTCTCTCCTCTTCGTGGATGTTGATCCGAAATCGTGACCTTGTTCCTGCTCAGTGGTGTGAAGTCAAGAATGGTATGTGATTCAACGCTACAGCTGTCGTGCAACTCGTGCTGAGGAACTTTCAGTCTCTTCATATCGTGTTGACAAAGAGCAAGTCAAAGCTTTCAGGGATAAGTATGACAAGTCGTCAGATAAGACTCGGCTCCTCAATGAGACGCGCGAGTTGTGTCGTGTCATTCTTGAGGTCTGTTTGTATGCCTCACATTTTATATATGTTCACTCAAGTATGTTCAGAATGCCAAAATATGCGAAGCTTGGCAGAAGGTAAGGGACCGAGAACGCAGCCAGGCTATGGGAGTTCAGCGGGACAAACGGGAAAGAGAGTTGGTCTATTATGTTGTCGTCATATGCTCTCGAGCTTAATGAACTCGTCCCCAGCATTTACCAATGCCTCCTGAACCACGGGTATACAGCTGAGCTCAAACATAGTTGGCACAGAATTCGGAGTAATTACATCCCAGTTTTCAACTTTAGAAGCTCCAAGCCGCTCACGGACAAAGGTTCGCCGATACATATTTCAGTAACATTGCGCTCATCTGCAACCGCTAGAATGGAATCACATGCGCCCCGAGTGGATTGAGGTCATGAACAAAATCCGACAGGATCGACTGGAATCCACTGTCTATTACGAACGCCGCCAAGTTCTGAAAGCAGCGTATGGCAAGTATCTTGCGAAGCCATCGACTCTGGCCGAACCCAACGATATATTCCCACCAAAGGACGCTATTGCAACCTTCCCTCCTTTCGACAAGATCATTAAAGCGGCCGAAGAGAGCGTTATCGACATGGACTCTTTTGAAGCTGCCTTTTCAGAATTACCAACCTTCGTCCAGGGATGGAGGGAGAAAATTGATGCAGCCGTTGCTTCGCACATCGACATACCTCCCGGTCTATCTTCCAGAAAAGCTGGGGTTAAATCCGGTCGAGCAGCCAAGCAGAAGAAGGTGGAACCCGGATTGTTGCAGACAGCCAAGCTTCGCTTGGCCTGCACTGTGTTCCTTGAGAACCAAGGCTATTCAAAGTTCAAATCGGCGGTGGCATATCCAGAGCTACTCTCCTTTAGTGGATTTGGGGCGAGTGACCAAGACATAAAGAATCAACTTCCCAACGGCATCGAATTCGCCAACGCAGCTCCCTATGTCATCCACGCTTGTGGACTAGATCCTCACGTTGCCACCGTCGAGGATATGGAACACCGGAACCCACGATTGATCTGTGTTGACTGTGATGGCTCACACATTGTCAGGACGTGGCGGAATGCGGTACGTCGTTCGTTGAAGATCATCGACCAAATACTCGAACATTGTTTCTCAGATATGTCACGCCGGGGAATGTCATGACGAGACACCACCGCACTGGCGACTCGTCGATGACAAGTATGTCAGCGTTATCCAAGGTATTGAGCAACCCAACAAGACGATGGGGGGCCGCCGATGCCTTTTATGCAAGGCACGGGCTGGAGATTGTCGGTACTACGACGGTCTGTGTCAACACCTGCGCAGAGTGTGAGTTGTTGCTTGTTTTTACTCTCAGCTGGTATTGACTGAAACGTGGAAAATCAATATCGCAGTCATGGGGTCGAAAAGGATGCGATCCAGCGGGGTGTCCATTACCACGAGTTGCACTGCGGTTCATCTCTTGAGGGCATGGTGGAGATGGTAGAGGAAGGTAGTCGAGTGACGTTCAGGGCGCTCCCTGTGAAAACGTAGAGGTGGCTCCGCTCGAGTAACGGTCGCTGATAGAACGGTCAATGATTGGATACTTGGGAATAAGATCACAGATGGCATTTTAGTGGTACGCGGTGCACGCATGACAGTCATCGATTGGTTGGTGTGGATAACATTTAGTGGGCAACCTAGCGAGCCGCCGTTTCCGTTCGCAGCTCTAGAGCTATCTTGGTCGGGACCAAAGTCGGCCTGCTCACGGATAGCTAAGTCATCATGATTGCGAACATAACACAAATACAAATTCCATAGCAAATTGAACAGGACCCTGGCAGGCTGGTGCAAAACTACGTTTTGTACAGTTCATAGTTGGGATAGCGTCCTTGTGGGTCTGCGTGTACATTACTCTTCTTCATCAACGACTTGCAGTTCCCGCAAGGCGGCTTCATTGGGCCCCGCTTCCAAACCTCAGCTCCCTTGTAGGTAGCATAGCGGTCGGGGGTGTCAAACAGGAAAGCAAGCTCGACTGAAATCCCGAAGCTGTCCGCAGCGAGAGTATTATCCCTGTCGTGGAATACTGTCAATAAACGGCTTCGTTTCTCCAATGACGAGTCACGTACTTCAGGATGTAGAGGAATGGGTACGTTTCAGCGCAATTGCCATATCTGGTACTTGTGAGACTCCCTCCGTTCTCCTTATCCCTCTTCGGAGAGTCATCAAACTCTGGGTAGTTGTCTGGAATGATCCCCGAAGCCTTGAGGTAGGACCAACGAGTTTTTTTCGCAGAGTCCCCCATTCGCTTACCGAACCCTCCAACGCTGGCCCCGAAGAAGGGATATAACTCGGTTCCCTTCTTGGCCCAAGTCACTTGAGCCATCGTGGGACGGGTTTTCTTGGAAAATCCTAACTCGCAGCACCACTTGGAGTATAAGACGACGAGGGGGAAGAAATAGTTCTTTGCGGTACCAGAGGCAGCCGAAACGGGGCTTATGAGCGATAGGAAAACGCCGAGCAGGTCGAAGATGAGATAGAAGCGTTCTTTCTTGTCATTAACCGTCCATGTCATTTCTTCGGACGGTTTCACGTGCGAACCATCCGTACGAAGAGTTTGTTGTTTGGGCGGTGGTGTGCAATAGAGCGACATGTTCGTCGCGTCTTCCCAGCTGAACAGTCCTCGTGATCAGAACCCTCATGATCCTGCAACGCCCCACTTGAACACTTACTTGGCTAGGCCAGCAATGTAAGTTTGCAACGCCTTCAAGTGTTCCTTGACGTGTGCATCTGTGACTCCGTAGTCCGTTGGCTTATCGGCGACATCCACGAGGAAGAGGAGTATCTAGTACGAGCATCACGATACGCATGATATCTTGGTGACCTGGAGATTCTGCCTACCTGGGGCTTTTTCCAAGCATAGACATCATTGAACTTTTTCTTGTTGTGGAAGATATCAATGGGTGTGAACAGGTCAGCCATTGCGCAAAGGAAGAATGGCAGGTGGGGGCTTGCCTGGTTTTCATTCTGACGAACCTGCCAGGGGGTTGATATAGCCTGAGCATGGACTCAACCCGTAGACAGCGTCGTGCACCTGGAACATTGGTAAGCATCAATCCGGCGGAGCGAAGCTCTCAGCGGTTCCAGACCTCCAGCTGACATGAAGAATGATCGGCCTTGTCATAATGGCGGTACCTTGCTCGGTGGACTTGTCTCGTGTCCTGTCCAAGGCCCAGGCGTGCTCAACGCATCCTCGTGTGTGCGAACCGCGACCTTGTCAGCCTACTACCCCTGAACTTGAACTCAACTCAGGCTGACATGAAGAATTCTCGGCCTTGTAATGATGGCGGTACCTTGCTTTATCAACTTATTGTCCCTCACGTCCTGTGCAAGGCCCAGCCGTGCTCAACGGACCTTCGTGCGTGCAAACCGCGACCTTGTCAGTCTGCCCCTGAACTTGAACTCAACTGCCAACATGAAGAATTCTCGGCCTTGAAATGATGGCGGTACCTTCCTTGATCAAGTTATTGTCACTCGCGTCCTGTCCAAGGCCCAGCGGCCGTGCTCAACGGACCTTCGTGCAAACGGCGACCTTGTCAATCTACCCCTGAACCTGAACTCAACTGACATGAAGAATTCTCGGCCTTGTAATTATGGCGGTACCTTCAAGCTTGGTGGACTTGTTCTCCCTCGCGTCCTGTCCCAGGCAAAGTCATGCTCAACGGACTCGGACCTTCGTGTATGCGAACCGCGATCTTGTCAGCCTACCCCTGAACCTGCCAGTGAACTCAACTGACATGAAGCATGCTCGGCCTTGTAATGATGACGGTACCTTGCTTGATTAACTGATTGTCTAACAGAGGATCAGTCGGCCCATCTAAACGGCTAGGCCGGGTGCAACGCGTAGCAATGATTGCCATTACTGGAGCAATGCGCTCAACCGCCAACGACGTACTCGAAACCCACTCGAAGCTCATGCCGGTAGCACAACGGATCCAAACGCTATGTCACAGGGCCATCACTCGACTCGCATCTCTTCCGTCCACGCACCCCCTGCCTCCACTTGTGACCCGAGCGGCAAAAACATACGTTCGTCATCACCGCTCCTCCCTACACCACCTCACGCATGCCTTCCACGTAACCCCAACGGAGCTTGAACCTATTCGAGCGTGCCGTCGACGTCCCAATGCAACCTCACCCTTCATCACCCGGATAGCAAAATCCAAGGACCAATCTGTCACCGAACACAATGAGGACACCGCACGCTTCAGGGTCTACACAGATGGCTCCATGATCGACGGAGGAGTGGGAGCGTCAGCAGTACTCTACAAAGGGGACAGAAACCCAAGATCGATCAGGTACCACCTCGGAACGGATGAGGAACACACCGTCTACGAAGCGGAAGCAGTTGGCCTAACGATGGCAGCTCACCTATTGACCACAGAGCCGGACCTCGAGTTTCCGGTTCACATATATGTGGACAATCAGGCTGCCATCAAATCCGGTGACGTATTCGCAACAAAGTCCGGGCACTACCTGATCGACCGATTTGTTAGATCACTCCACTTAATTCAACGAGAGTACAACTGCAAACGATCAGACATCGTAATCTGTTGGGTGGCGGGCCATAAGGATGTAGAAGGCAACGAAAAAGCCGACGAAGAAGCGAAGTTAGCTGCGACCAATCACGGCAAGTCGAGCCCGAGACCGAAGCTTCCACCCTACCTCCGCAAAAAACCACTACCCCTTAGCCTCACTGCACTCCGGCTGCAGCAAAAGAAGACGGAGCTTACTCGATGGGAGGCGATATGGTCCAAGTCGCCAAGATATAGGGCGCAAACGGAGATCGACGGAAAGATGCTGAGAGGGTCTTTCGTGAAAATGGCGGCAACGCTGGCAAAGAGAAACACCAGCGCACTGATATGGCTACGTTCCGGCCACGCTGCTCTCAATGCTCACCTTCACCGGCTGACAAAATCCCCGTCTCCAGATTGTCCGTATTGCCACGGCGTCCGCGAAACTGTACTTCACTTTCTCCTCCTTTGTCCGTACCACCAAAGAGAACGACACAAACTCGCCGCGAAGCTAAGAAAGAAGTCACTTCAAATCTCCCACTTACTCGCGAACGCAGGCGCCGTGCCTCATCTGCTGCGCTTCGTCCACAGTACCGGGCGATTTAAGGACCCTCTCGGTGATGTCAGAGTAGTATCCCATCGGACAGACTGAAACTCGCCCGCAGGTGCGACAAGACACGTCGAACAATATGACGCATCCCAGCTACCCAAACACTCACTTACTCGTTGACGGATGGGATTCGTCTTCCTGACGCTCTGAGGGACAAGTCGGCAGGGAGTTACGGGAGTCTGGAAGTGTTTCGCAAAAGCAGCCTCTTATCGCCAAAACCGAAGTACCACAAGCCCTCGTTACCAACGGAACCTCTATTACTCTACAGCCTGCTCGCCCACAACCACGACTCCCCCCTCCTTATTTTCTTTCATGCCGCACCCTTATTCCCCTCCGTACCCGGTCGCCTCGGCGGTCCGAGTACATGTTACTTAGAAAACCTCGTCAGCAACTTCACTCCCAAACGTTATGGAGCAAAAGGCACAACCGCTGATTGGAAGGTCGGTGTGTCTAAAACTGTCGGCGGGAACGACAGGACTGACGGGGGGACTCAGGTCTCGCTCGTTGGGGCATTCACACGACTGGGGATGCGGTGGGGGCACGGGTGCCCCCCAGTACCTAGATTAGATTTGTCCTACATAGGGTAGTCTTACCCCACACGGGACAATAATGGATTCAAAAAAAAAAAAAAAAAAAAAAAAAAAACTGATTGTCATTTACGTCCTGTCCAAGGCAAAGTCGTGCCCAACGGAACTTCGTGTGTGCAAACCGCGACCTTGTCAGTCTACCTCTGAACTTGAGCTCACCGGACTAAGGGTTCCCGAGTAACCGACCATGGGAACGTTCTCAGCATTCGCAATTCATGGGGGTGGCCAGGGGTGGCCTGAGAGTGGCGGCGGACACTCGATGTCATCAGGAATGCTAGAGGTACATTGGCTCAGCTTTTGTGCTGTGAAGTACACGGGGCTGACTCACTGTCATACAGAGTTTGCATGCAGAGGCCCACCACGGTGATGAGTTGTGAAATCCAATCCAATCGAGTGACTATCTCCAATCTAGCAAGCGCCTGAGAGAACCTGTGACACCGGAGACACGGTGAATCCGGGCGGTGATCATTGTTGTCTGGACCAGGAGTGGAAGCGGAACATTCCATCTGTCGTAATGAGGCAGTGAAACGCTTTGGTTCCTTGATCTTGTCAGTTCCTGGACGGCCATCTGGCAGAGGAACGTTCCATCTGTCGTACGCCGGACTTGAATGAAGCCGGTCTAGGTTGTGACCGTCTTTGGGTCCTTTGTGGTCATTGAAAAAGGCTGACGGGCTCGATAATTCACGGCACGAGCCTTACTTCCCTCACAGTTTATCGTGAGTCTCAGCCATCCCATCCCTCTCTCGTTTACAGCTAAAGCAGTCTTACCTCTTAAGTTTACCATCCCCACGATCCAAACCAAATGTCATCATCTAAACAGGCTGTGGGCCTCAAAGCACCACATGGGTGGTCTGACGATCCGAAGGGCATGCGCTCCAATTACTACTGGCAAGGGGATGACAGCATCAGGGGCATGCTTGCGACATCTTACGGGCTGAAGAATGCTGAACCACTTCTCAGCCGGGACCCAGACTACGGGGATGTCCTCTTTCTCTTCGAAGCAGGAGGATCGCACTATGTATGGAATGGGATAGAGGGCTTGGTGTGTAAAATCGTGAAGCCGACGAAACTGGAGGAGATTTATCAACGGATCAGCGAGGATAAAGAGGGTGAACTGGGAGGGTTGGTGGTGGAAGAACTCAAAGATCAAGGGCCTGAGTAGAATGGCTTCACTTGTCATGTACTCCTTCTGCTCAAATGCTATCTGTCGACTGCACGATCGTGAATAAATACGTCCAGCTTACAGACATTGAAAAAGTCAAGTGTTTCGAGGAGAAGAAGTTCAACACCGACCTCCGTATCACTTGCACTCAATTGTGCATATGATCGTTAGGCAGGCCGAGGGTAGCGCGTCGTCTTGGAAATGAAAAATCCTGATGATCTAAAAACTCCCCTTGTACCCGTGAGCGTGTACCGTGATATCCCCGAAATGTTTGCTTTCGTGCCGAGTGTATGGAACGGAGGTGTTGCTGCAGAGAATGTGCGATGCTAGAATCCCAGTGCGAGATCTCACTGATCTGGACTTGGATGCCGGATAGGTCGTGAATTGACGACTTTGGCACCCTCGCATCGGTAAGGTGGTATAGCCCGCAGATCAGCAACTTAGCTAGATGACTCTGGCATGATAACGACTCGGAGGAAGACCGGCTCGGACCCGTAATGCCACCTGCTCTCAGGATTGAAATTTTTGCAATTGGGGGTTCGGTTTGCAAGATTGATATTGAGGAGCCGCGGGTTGGTCGCGGGCCCTGAAAAGCATGGTGAAACAGCAATTGACTAATCGCGGCTCTTAGTCTTAGATAGTGTTGCAGCGAACGGAGTCGAAACGAGTCTCAGAAGTGTACAGTGGTTGCAACCTCGACTCTCGAGGCGGAACGAACCGAAGTCGTTCGAAGACGGCCCGGGCCTGGCATATGACCCAAAGTTCATCCCTGAAGGTTCCCAAGACCATCCCGTTTCCGCAATCACTATTGGTGTTGTACGTATGATTGACAGTAAGTATTCCTTCCCCTTTTGAATGGCTTTCGCGTTTATACAACGCGATTTTTAGTCTACGAGTTTGCAGAACGTCAGAACGTCAGAACGTATATGTCACGCTTGGACGTCGTGAAACTATTGGAGCAGGTAAGAAGATTGTCGTCCTATGAAAGGTTTCATGTAAACCGTACCTCGCAGGCGGGTATTTCCAGGCAGGCGGTCACGGACCGTGAGTCGCACGCATCTCCATGATCATCGACAAGTTCTCATGATACATGTAGCTTGACCCCTACATTGGGCCTCGGAGTACGTTCCTCGTGGTTGTCTTAGACGCGTGCTGAGCTTCGCACAGGTTGACAGCGTTCTGGAATATGAGGTTGGCTGTCTTACCTCGGTGATACCAGGTTCGAATGGTCTGTGCCAATCTTTCAGTGCTCAGATGACAAGACTCGGACCAGTGTGAGACAGAACGGGAACAGGACCCGCAGCACGGAAACGAGGATGTTTGGTTTGTCAACCTACTGGTGTGTCACGCTTGGTAAACTTCTGTGTGCGGTCCATTACCTGAGCTCCCGACTCCGCGGCCTCATGGGAACATTTACGGTCGTCACGGTCAACTGTGGAGAAGGACAAAGTTAGCACCCATTCGCTTGAAACGGTATGCATCTGGAGAAGAGATCACCAGTATTGGACAGGCCGTAAGTTTGCCAAAAATCGCCCCTCCACTATGAGTTTGAGGGGATCCCAAGGAGAAAGTTCGTAGTTGCTCTGAATCTTCCGCGTACCGACATTCGCCCAAAGGTCGACCTCATCTCAGAGAAAGATCACAGCTCAGCTGAGGGGGAGGGGCGAGACGGACGTATTCGGCCGTTGGATTCTCTGGAAGATCAAGGGCTCTCTGGATTATTTGTCGGGTTTCTAAGGATGGTCACAAAAAAGTTGACCACTTAATGTTCGTATAGGACTTACTGCACAGCCACACTTCGAACTTCCATATAAGCCTCGGCCTCGCCCAAAATGGATTGTTGCGCTGGTGGCAGGTTTGATCCATCGCCCCTTTTCTAAGTACCACGACTATGTCGCGTTCGCTATGGTACAAACCAGAAGTTCCAGCAAGAAGGTAAAATCTGAGCCTGTCGGGGCAAACCAAGTAACGACTTCCACACGTCGAACTGCTACCGCGACTGTGGCGGCCAGAAAAGAGCCAGCTAGAAAACGCCAACGAACAATTCAAGTAGATGAAGGGGAATCCAAGAGGACGCGACGAAAAGAAAAACAAAAAGAAAAGACAACTCCGCGACTGAACCTGGACACATTGTTCCTTGTTCGCGCTTCCACTATTTCCATGAATCGAGAGGGCTAACGTTTGTTAGATTGCCGAATACCTTCATCCAATAGACCTCCTGACTCTCACACGCACGTGTAAATCTATTCGGGACCTCCTGATGAGGTCCTCGACGGTTGTCTGGAAGGCTGCTCTGCGTCAGATTGAAGGTTTACCCGACTGTCCACCGGATCTCAGTGAACCAGAGTATGCAAACCTTGTGTTCTATGCTCGATGCCACGTAAGCATTTCTTTTGTGCATCGTTTGACGTGATTTGAACAACCAGAACAGAGTTGTTGGAAACCGGCGCAATCCATTCTCTGGGTGGTACGCCGTAGATACTGCCTCACATGTCGGCGACAACGGTGCGGTTACTAGAGATTCTTTTTTGCGAAGATTGATGTCAAGAGTACTAAAGGATGCGCCCTCTCTCCACTTCGTGGACGCTGATCCGAAATGGTGACCTTGTTCCTGCTCAGTGGTGTGATGCTAAGAATGGTGTGTGATTCAACGCTACAGCTATCGTGCAACTCATACTGAGGAACCGTCAGTCTCCTCATACCGTGTCGACAAAGAGCAAGTCAAAGCCTTTAGGGATAAATATGAAAATTCCTCAGATAAGACTCATCTCCTCGATGAGACGCGCGAGTTGTGTCATGTGATTCTTGAGGTGTGTTGTATACCCCACCTTCTGTATGCGTTTGCTCAAGGATGTTCAGCATGCCAAAATGTGTAAAGCTTGGCACAGCAAGGCTATGGGAGTTGAGCGGGACAAACGGGAAAGAGAGTTGGTCTATTGTGTGTCTTCATATGCTTTCGAGCTTAATGAACTCCTCCCTAACATTTACCGATGCCTCCAGAACCATGGGTATATAGCTGAGCTCAACCATTCTTGGTGGACAATTCAGAGGGCCTACATCCCAGTTTTCAACTTTAGAAGTTCCAAGCCGCTCACGGATGAAGGTTTGCCAATACATATTTCAGTAAAATTATGCTCATCTGCAACCACTAGAATGGAATCACATGCGCCCCGAGTGGTTCGAGGTCATGGACAAAATCCGAGAGGATCGACTGGAATACACCGTCTATAGCAACCGCCGACGAGTACTGGAAGCAGCATATGACAAGTATCTTGCGAAGCCATCGACTCTCGCAGAATCCAACGATATATTCCCACCTATGAAAGCTATTGTAACCTTCCCTCCTTTCGACAAAATCATTAAAACGGCCGAAGAAAGCGTTATCGACGTGGACTCTTTTGAAGCTGCCTTTTCAGAATTACCAACCTTCGTCCAGGGATGGAGGGAGCAAGTTGATGCAGCTATTGCTTCACACATCGACATACCTCCCGGTTTATCTTCCAAAAACGCTGGCCCTAAATCTGGTCGAATTGTCGAGCAGAAGAAGGTCGAACCCGGATTGTCGCAGACAGGCCAAGCTTCACTTGGCCTGCGCTGTGTTCCTTGATAAAGCCCATTTAGACGGGGTGGTGGGGTATCCAGAGTTACTCTCCTCTAGTAGGTTTGGGCAGTTGGGCCAAGACGGGATCAAATTCGCCAACGCAGCTCCCTATGTCATCCACGCTTGTGGACTAGATCCCCACGTTGCTACCGTTGAGGATATGGAACACCGGAACCCACGATTGATCTGTCTTGCCTGCGATGGCCCACGCATTGTCAGGAGTTGGCGGAATGTGGTACGTCGTTCGTTGAAGATCATCAACTAAATACTCAAACATGGTTTCTCAGATATGTCATGCTGCGGAATCTTATCACAAGACACCACGGCACTGGCGACTCGTCGATGACAAGTATGTCAGCGTTATCCAAGGTATCGAGAAACCCAACAAGACGATGGGGCGCCGCCGATGCCTTTTATGCAAGGCACAGCCTGGAGATTGTCGGTGGTACGACGGTCTGTGTCAACACCTGCGCAGAGTGTGAGTTATTGCCCGTTCTTACTCTCAGTTGGTATTGACCGACACATGGAAAATCAATATCGCAGTCATGGGGTCGAAAAGGATGCGATCCAGCGGGGTGTCCATTACGACGAATTGCACTGCGGTTCTTCTGGTGAGGGCATGGTGGAGATGGTAGAGGAAGGTGGTCGAGTGACTTTCAGGGCACTCCCTGTCAATAAGTGGGGGTTCCGCACGGGGTAACGATTGTAGATAGAGTGGACGGTCAATATTTCAATGCTTGGGTGGATGGTCGAGTTGAATACTCGGTAGCGGTGCATCAAAGCGTGTATAATCTGATTGAAATGATCCTGATTCGGTCGCTGCCGATAACATTCAGTGGGTAAACTGTCGTTGCCGTTCGCAGCTCGAGAGCTAGCTTAGCTTAGTCCCTTGAAACGCATCACCGTCGATTGCCTCCTACGCCTTCCTCCGTACTATGATCTATCGCGTTATCTCTGAGGGATGCCAGCAAAGCTCACGTCCGGCACGATATCACGTCATCAGCGCACACCTACAGTAAGTACTTAGTATTTGGTAAAGTAGTAAACTTTGGGTTGGGTTGAAATCGGTGGCTTACCGAATGAGGTGAGTCGAATCCATGTCAGTGAAAACACACGCGTACGGTTGTTGATGCAGGCGACAAAGAAGGTCACCAACAGTACTGGATCTCGTCAAAAATACGCTGAACAATGATTTGTCAACAACATTGTACATCTGCCTAAAATGGATTGTTGCGGTGGCGGGTTTGATTGGCCCCTTTTCCAAGTACCACCACGACTTCTCGTTCGCTATGGTTCAAACCAGAAGTTCTAGCAAAAAGGTAAACTCTGAGCCGAGCGAGGCAAACGAGTTCACGAATTCCCCACGTCGAACTGCCATCGCGACTGCGGCAAAATTGGAAGAAGCAGCTAGTAGAAAACGCCAACGAACAACTCAAGTAGATGAAGGGGAATCCAAGAGGACGAGACGAAATGACAAAGAAAAAGAAAAGACGTCTCCGCGACTGAACCTGGACATATTGTTCCATGTTCGCGCTTCCACTATTTCCATGAATCGAGAGGGCTAACGTTTGTTAGATTGCCGAATACCTTCATCCTATAGATCTCCTGACTCTCGCACGCACGTGCGAATCCATTCGAGACCTCCTGATGGACAGGTCCTCGACGTTTGTCTGGAAGGCTGCTCGGCGCCAAATCAAGGGTTTACCCGACTGTCCGCCGGATCTCAGTGAACCAGAGTATGCAAACCTTGTGTTCTATGCTCGATGCCACGTAAGCATTTCTTTTGTGCATCGTTTGACGTGATCTGAACAACCAGAACAGAGTTGTGGGAAACCGTCGCAATCCATTCTCTGGGCGGTACGTCGTAGATACTGCCCCACATGTCGGCGAAAATGGTGCGGTTTTCATTACTAGAGATTTGCTTTCGCGAAGATTGATGTCAAGAGTGAAGGATGCGCCCTCTCTCCACTTCGTGGACGTTGATCCAAAATGGTGACCTTGTTCCTGCTCAGTGGTGTGAAGTTAAGAATGGTATGTGATTTGAAACTACAGCTGTCGTGCAACTCATGCTGAGGACCCTTCAGTCTCTTCATACCGTCTTGACAAAGAGCAAGTCAAAGCTTTCAGGGATAAATACGAAAAGTCGTCGGATAAAACTCAGCTCCTCGATGAGACGCGCGAGTTGTGTCATGTGATTCTTGAGGTCTATTGTATGCCTCACCTTCTATATGGGTTTACACAAGTATGTTCAGCATGCCAAAAAATGTGAAGCTTGGCAAAAGGTAAGGGACCGAGAACGCAGAGAGGTTATGAGAGTTGAGCAGCACAAACGGGCAAGAGAGTTCGTCAATTGTGTTGTCCTCATATGCTCTCGAGCTTAATGAACTCGTCCCTAGCATTTACCAATGCCTCCTGAACCACGGGTATAAAGCTGAGCTCAACAATTGGTGGAGAATTCAGAGGTGCTACACCCACGTTTTCCACTTTAGGAGCTGCAAGCCGCTCACGGACGAAGGTTCACCCATACATATTTCAGTAACATCGTGCTCATTTGCAACCACTAGAATGGACTCACATGCGCCCCGAGTGGATCGAGGCCATGGACAAAATCCGAGAGGATCGAATGGGGCGCATCTGGTTTTGAAAACGCCGACAAGTACTGGAAGCAGGACAAGTATCCTGGCACGGGCTGGAGATTATCGGTACTACAACGATCTGTGTCGACACTTGTACGGAGTGTGAGTTATTCTGAGTTATTGCTAGTTTTTACTCGGAGCTAGGCATGGACAATCAATATGGCAGTCATGGGGTCGAAAAGGACCCGTTGTACTGCGGTTCATCTCGTGAGGGCATGGTGGAAGATGATGGTAGAGGAAGATGGTCGAGTGACGTAACCGGCCCGGGGGCAACTTGAATACAGTGTGGGCTGTCGATAACATTCAGCGAGCCGCCATAGCCGTTCGCCGCTCGAGAGCTAGCTTAGCTTAGTCCCTTGAAAGTTGAAACGCACGTCGATTGCCGGGGGACGTATCCTACGCCTTCCCGCCGATGACTTGAGTGCGATTGGTGGGAAAGTGCAAGTAAATCGTAGCTGAGTCAGCAGACTGGAGTTGGTGTTTTGCTTCGGCTTGGTGTATCTCGCTGACTTGACCCCATTCACTGACCACAGCGCCTCGTTCTGGGCGAGGAGGATCCCCCGCCTGCCAATGCCCTTCGCACGTACATTCCGTGCCAGTACCGCGTCTCGAGCGCGTTGGTTGGCCTTTGCGAGACCAACACCGCACACGACCCCATCACGACTCACTCCCTCGGCAGGATCCCTCATTGCGAACCAGTTAGCTGGCCACAGGTCTTTCACCTCCTCAAGCCACTCTTTTGCAAAGTCTTCACCTCTCCTCTATCACCCGCGCTGGTCGAATAACAAGTCGGATGATCCCCCCGACCTTGCCGAACAGGAGGAGGAGCCAGAAGAAGCAGAGTCGTCTGGAAAGCAGAGCGGTGACAATGCGAGTATGGAAGGCTCCCAGGACGAGAACCCGGCTGGCTCGTCAGCTAGCTCGCCACCCTCTTCATCCTCGAGTGGAGACAGCAGTGACCCTGTTGACTCCGAACCACCTCCAGCACAACGACCTCCCACACCAAGTTCGATAGCTAAACAATCCATTCCGGAAGTATATCCTCAAGTTCTTGCTCTTCCGATAGCTAGACGTCCTCTATTTCCTGGTTTCTACAAGGCGGTCGTCGTTCGTAATCCCGCGGTCGTCGTTGCCATAAAGGAAATGATGAAGCGCGGTCAACCCTACCTCGGTGCTTTCCTTCTCAAGGACGAGAACACGGATAGCGATGTTATCACAGATATTAACTCGGTACACCCCGTCGGCGTTTTCGCTCAGATTACCTCGGTTTTTTCCGCGAACACTGGCTCAGGAGATGACAAGGAAGAGGGCCTCACGGCGGTCTTGTATCCTCACCGGAGGATAAAGATCACGGAACTGCTCAAAGCTGGCGAACGGGCGTTGCCGACTGTTGCTCCCGAGGATGCTCAGACTGTCACAGCTCCAGAAACATTTCCCCCGTCACCGTCACTAGACCTTCCCGAACGCGAGGTTTCCATGGTTCCCCCAGGTAAGTTTTTCTGATGTTAAAGTCTTACTCCGATCCGAACACAACCCAAGGTCCCGTACACACGTCGTTCCTGCACAATCACGCTATCTCGATTGTCCAGGTCGAAAACCTGCTCACGCAACCCTACAACAAGGACGATCAGTACATCCGTGCTTTCATGTCGGAAATAGTATCCGTGTTCAAGGATATCGCGCAGCTCAATCCTCTCTTCCGGGACCAAATCACCAACTTCTCGATTAACCAAGTGGCTTCGAATGTCTTTGACGAGCCTGATAAACTTGCTGACTTTGCGGCCGCCGTGTCGAGCGGCGACGTTGGCGAGCTTCAGGACGTTTTGGAGAGTCTGAATGTGGACGACCGGTTGCGCAAAGCCCTCTTGGTGCTCAAGAAAGAGCTCATCAACGCTCAGTTACAGAGTAAGCTCTCTCGCGACGTCGACAGCAAGATCGCCAAGAGGCAACGAGAGTACTACCTCATGGAGCAGTTGAAGGGTATCAAGAAGGAACTCGGAATGGAGTCGGACGGCAAGGACAAGTTGATCGAAAAGTTCAAGGAGCGGGCCGCTGCATTGAAAATGCCAGAGGGCGTTCGGAAGGTTTTCGACGAGGAGCTTAATAAGCTTATGGGCCTCGAACCTGCGGCTTCGGAGGCAAACGTCACCCGCAATTATTTGGAGTGGCTTACGCAGGTTTGTCTCGTTTCACTTGGCTTCGTGCTGGATGTCCATCGGTTTCTCTTTCTAGATTCCTTGGGGTCAACACTCTCGGGAGAACTATTCCATCTCGCACGCTCAGAAAGTCCTCGATGAAGACCACTACGGCCTCAAAGACGTCAAAGACCGTATCCTCGAATTCCTCGCGGTCGGGAAGCTCCGCGGGACGGTCGAGGGCAAGATCATTTGCTTAGTCGGACCTCCTGGTGTCGGGAAAACATCCATCGGTAAATCCATCGCACGCGCGCTGAACAGACAGTTCTTCCGGTTCTCGGTCGGCGGTTTGACGGACGTGGCTGAGATTAAAGGTCACCGGAGAACATATGTTGGTGCACTTCCCGGAAAGATCATACAGGCGTTGAAGAGGGTCGGAACGGAGAACCCGTTGGTGTTGATCGACGAGGTCGACAAGATCGGGAGAGGGATCAATGGAGACCCAGCGAGCGCGCTCCTAGAGATGTTGGATCCCGAACAGAACAATGGGTTCTTGGACCATTAGTGAGTGCCCGACTCTTCGTTTTCGAGTCGTAGCATTAACCCTGGTATGTGAAGCATGGACGTCCCCGTCGATCTTTCTCGTGTCCTCTTCGTTTGCACAGGTGAGTGTCCTTTGTTCTATTTCTAGGGAAATTGGATGTTGAAAAAAGTAAATGTTAGCGAATAACCTCGATACCATTCCCGCTCCTCTGCTTGATCGAATGGAGGTCCTCGAAGTCAGCGGCTACGTGTCAGAGGAGAAATGCGTCATCGCGGAGAAATATCTCGGTCCTCAAGCCAGGGAAGCATCTGGCCTGAAAGACGCAGACGTCCTCCTCGACCCGTCGACCGTCGACGTGCTCATCAAGTACTACTGCCGTGAGAGTGGTGTCCGGAACCTGAAGAAGCACATCGACAAGGTACGCTTTTGCTTTTGCAGGTGCCTTACTTTCATACGGGGTAGCTGACGCTATCGCTCAAAGATTTACCGCAAAGCCGCCCTCAAGCTCATCTTGGACCTTGGCGAGGATGTCTTCCCCGAACCGGCCCCCAAGGTATCCGCAGCGGAGTCTCAGACTGTAGAATCCCAGGAACCTCATGCAAACGAACCGTCTGAAACCTCGTCGTCTGCCGAGACTGCGACGCAGGAATCCAGCGAGCGTAAACCCGTTACGACACAAGAGCGCCAGCCACTCGAGGTGCCTGCACACATTCATGTTCGAATAACGCCAGAAAACCTCAAGGATTACGTCGGACCCCCCGTTTATCACAAGGACAGGATGTATATCGCTCCGCCGCCACCTGGTGTTAGCACGGGCCTAGGCTACCTGGGTAACGGATCGGGTGCTGTCATGCCCGTCGAGGCTACGGTGCGTCGTTTGTTTGTTTGAGCGAGACCGACGAACGATCATGGTCGGCTGACGTATCACGCGTATCATGTAGAGCATGCCTGGCAAGGGTGGACTTCAGTTGACTGGTAAACTCGGTGAAGTCATTCGGGAGAGTGCACAGATCGGGTTGAGCTGGGTGAAAGCGCACGCGTACGAACTGGGGATCACCAAGACGCCTGACGAGCAGTTTTTGACTGATAGGGATATCCATGTGCATATGCCAGAGGGGAGTATTGGGAAGGAAGGACCGAGCGCTGGGACTGCTATTTTGTCTGCTTTCGTGTCTTTGTTCACGAAGACGAAGATTAATCCCGATATCGGTGAGTTTGGGTTTTGGTGGGTGTGTGGGCGTTCGTGAGCTAACGTGTTATTGGTAGCGATGACGGGGGAAATCTCGCTCGTGGGCCAAGTTCTCCCCGTTGGCGGTCTCAAAGAGAAGATCCTAGCCGCACATCGAGCGGGTATCAAGACAATCCTCGCGCCTGCCGCTAACCGTGCCGATATCGAGGAGAACGTCCCTGAGAGCGTCAAGACTGGGATTCGGTTCGTGTATGTCGAGGATGTGAGGGAGGTTCTGAGCGAGGTGTTTAGAGGGGAGAGTGTCGCTGAACGGTGGAAGGAGACGGGGTTGATATGAGATGAGATGAGATTGTAGGAGGGGGAGGGGGGCATATCTTATTGATGCTAATTGAAGGGGATGGCTGGTGGTTCTCCAAGGTCGGTGTCGGTGGGTGTTACTTCCTCCCTCCCGTGGCGCGTTACTGGGAAGGTTGGGTTGGGTTGGGTTGGGTTGGAGATCCAATGTTTACAGATGGGCCGTCCTGCGTATACACGCGCATTCCCTATCATGTCGACACCCCGAAACTCGTCGCGCTGGCGGATGCGGATGCGGTCGGGGTTCGGGGTTCGACCCGCATCAATCTTTGTGCAAGATTCAGAACTTATTTAAGCCTTAGAAGGGTCCTGACGTTCTTTTTTTTTATATCTCACACTTTGAGACTCATGTATCATATCTACACTCCCGCAACACCCAACTCAAGCATGATTTCATTCCAGTTGGTTGTACAGTGGCTGGGAGTGGAAACGAACTTTGCTGGACGATCGGTCATCAGCAATTAACGTTGCTGTCGCGATGCTCGAGGCGTTGGTTCAAGCGTTCTCAAGAGGGGGAGCGGGGGGAACAGAAAAACATACCGATACTTGGAGGACAATTTACAAATTCAAGTTCGCACTGAGCCGCTTCAAGTTGGGGATGAGAACCAGGTCAACATTCTACAGCCATTCTCACATGCAATCAACTTCAACGTTCTACTTTGCTTCGCTTAGTCAATTTCTGTGCCACCAAGCTTTTCAGGTCCCGCGGCTCCTCAATCTTGCAAACCGGATCCTCAACGTGCATCAACGTTCAACTGCAAAAATCTCAATCCCGAGAGCAGGTGGCACTACGGGTCGGTCTTCCTCGTTATCATGCCAGAGTCCTGTAGTAGTTGAGCTGCTCGTACGCAGCTAACACTTCGTCGTGACGACGACTCACCGCACCGAAGTCCCCGATTCACGACCTTTCGGGAATCCAAGTCCAGATAACTTGAAGTGAGATTTTCCATCACACATTTTCTGCAGCAACACTTCCGTTTGAACATTTGGCTGGGTCTCTGAAAAATCTTTCCGAATCGCAAGGTTTGTTTTTTTGTCTCCAGCTGGGACTCTAGGCATGAAAGAAAACATTTCGGGGATATAACGATACACGCTCACAAGGGTTTTTTTTAGATCATCATGATTTTTCACTGTTCTTCCAAGACGACGTGCTACCCTAGGCCTGATTAACGATCATACGCACAATGGAGTGTAAGTAATACGGAGGCAGATGTTGGACTTCATCTCCTCGAAACCACTTGACCTTTTCAAAGTCAGTAAGCTGGATCGATCATGATAGTATTTGAGCAGAAGAGGTACACGACAAGTGAAGCGAATTAACCCATTCTACGCCTTTGCTTGGAGTACTTTCATCGCCAAGCCTCCTAGGCCACCCTCTTTATCCTCGCTGATCTGTTGATAAATGTCCTCCAGGTTCTTCGGCTGCACGATTTGGCACACCAAGTCCTCTATCCCGTTCCATACGTAGTACGAACCTGCAGTATTGAACTTCTTCTTCTCGAAACACTTGACTTTTTCAATGTCTGTAAGCTGGACGTATTTATTCACGATCGTGCAGTCGACAGATAGCATTTGAGCAGAAGGAGTACATGACAAGTGAAGCCATTCTACTCAGGCCCTTGATCTTTGAGTTCTTCCACCACCAACCCTCCCAGTTCACCCTCTTTATCCTCGCTGATCCGTTGATAAATCTCCTCCAGTTTCGTCGGCTTCACGATCTTACACACCAAGCCCTCTATCCCATTCCATACATAGTGCGATCCTCCTGATTCGAAGAGAAAGAGGACATCCCCGTAGTCTGGGTCCCGACTGAGAAGTGGTTCAGCATTCTTCAGCCCGTAAGATGTCGCAAGCATGCCCCTGATGCTGTCATCCCCTTGCCAGTAGTAGTTGGAGCGCATGCCCTTCGGATCGTCAGACCACCCATGGGGTGGTTTGAGGCCGACAGCCCGTCCAGATGATGACATTTGGTTTGGATCGTGGGGATGGTAAACCTAAGCGGCAAGACTGCTTTAGCTGTAAACGAGAGGGGGGTGGGATGGCTGAGACTCACGATAAGCTGAGGGGGGTAAGGCTCGTGCCGTAACTTATCGAGCCCATCAGCCTTTTTCAACGACCACAAACTTGGATCCAAAGCCGGTCACAGCCTAGACCGGCTTCATCAAGTCCGGTGTACCGGTACGACAGATGGAATGTTCCTCTGCTGGCAGCTCGGCGTCCAGGAAACAATCATTACCGACATTCATCTTGTCTCCGGTGACTCGTCGAGGAGCCAAAGCTGTTCACCTCATTAGACAATCGCACGACAGATGGGATGTTCCGCTTGCGGTGTGGGGCTTGCGGTGTGGGGCTTGCGGTGTGGGTCCTGCCTCCTTTATCAAGTCCCCGGTGTCACAGGTTCTCAGGCGCTTGCTAGATTGGAAATAGTCACTCAATTGGATTTCACAGCATCACCGTCATGGTCGGTCCTCTGCATGCAAACTCTAGGAGTCCCCGGGCCCGAGTAATTCACAGCACAAACTTGAAAGCTGAGCCAATGTATGCCCAGCCTGAGCATTGCTGATGTGACATCGAGTGTTCGCTGAGATCGCCCCCAGGCTACCTCCCTGAATTGCGAATGCTGAGAACGTTCCATGGTCGGTAACTCGGGGAACCCTTGGTCCGGACTCCGGTGAACTGACAAGGTCGCGGTTGCTCACACGAATGTCCGTTGAGCACGGCTTAACCATGAACAGAACGTGAACGGTGAAGGGCGTTGATCAAGGGAGGCCATCATTACATGGCTGATCATTCTTCATGTCAGGTGGGGTTCTGGAACCGCTGAAAGCCTCGCTGCACCGGATTGATGCTTACCAATGTTCCAGGTCCACGACGCTATCTATGGGTTGAGCTCATGCTATATCAACCCCCAGGTTCGTCAGAACGAAAACCAGGCAAGCCCCCACCTGCCATTCTTCCTTTCCGCAATGGCCGATCTCTTCACACCCATTGATATCTTCCACAAGACGAGAAAGTTCGATGATGCCTATGCCTGGACAAAGGTCGAGGTAGGCAGAATTTCCAGGTCACCATATAATGCATATCGTGATGCTCGTACCAGATACTCAAGTTCCTCGTTGATGTCGCTACCAAGCCAGCGGACTACGGAGTCACAGATGCGCACGTCATGGAACACTTGAAGGCGTTGCAAGGTTACATTGCTGGCCTAGCCAAGTAAGTATCGTGGGCATTGCAACATCATCATGATTCTGATCACGGACTGTTCAGCTGGGAAGACCCGACGAAAAAGTCACCCTATTGGAAACCATCACCCGAACAACAAACCCTGCGTACAGATGGTTCGCACGTGAAACCGTCTGAAGAAATGACGTGGACCGTTAATCACAGCAAAGAACGCTTCTATCTCATCTTCGACCTGCTCGGTGTTTTCCTATCACTCATAAGCGCCGTTTCGGCTTCCAGTGCTACCGCAAAGAATTATTTCTTCCCCCTCGTCGTCTTATACTCCAAATGGTGCTGCGAGTTAGGAGTTTCCAAGAAGAACCGTCCCACGGTCGCTCAAGTGACTTGGTCCAAGAAGGGAACCGAATTATATCCCTTCTTCGGGGCCAGCGTTGCAGGGTTCAATAAGCAAGCGGGGGACTCTGCGAAAAGAACTCGCTGGTCCTACCTCAAGGCTTCGGGGATCGTTCCATCGAATTACCCGGATTACGATGACTCTCCAAAGAGGGATAAGGAGAACGGAGGGAGTCTCACAGGTACCAGATATGGCAATTGCGCTGAAACGTACCCATTCCTCTACATCCTGAAGTACGTGACTCGTCATTGGAGAAGCGAAGCCGTTTATTGACAGTCTCCACTGCAGGGACAACGCTCTTGTAGCGGACAGCTTCGGGATTGCAGTCGAGCTTGCCGCATTGTTTGAAAACCCTGTTCATTATGACAAGTACAAGGGAGCCGAGCTTTGGAAATTTAAGCCAGGCCCAATGTGGCCGCCTTGCAATAACTGCAAGTCGTTGCTGAAGGAGAGGGGTGTACACGCAGACGCACACGGAAATTATCCCCAATATCAACTGTACACCACGTAGTTTGGCGCCAGCCTGCCAGGGTCCTGTTCAATTAGCTATGTAATTTTGTATCTGTGTTATGTTCGCAATCATGGTTGGTACTTGATATAGGCGGAAGCACACATCTCCAATGTCGTTTCTGCCCTCTATTGGATTGCTGGTCAAGCCGAAGGTGAACTTGAATTCGCTATCCGCGAGCACGCTGACTTCGGTCACGACCAAGCCAGTTCTCAAATTACGAACAGAAACGGCGGCTCGCTAGGTTCAAGCCCACTGAATGTTACCGACAGCGAGCAATCAGGATCATTTCGATCATCCATTGTCACTATTGCACACTTTGATGCATGCATAGCGTACCAAGTATTCGACCCGGCCATCCACCCAAACATTGAAGTTGACCGTCCACTCTGTCTACTTCGAGCGGAACCACCTCTACGTTTTCACAGGGAACGCCCTGAACATCACTCGACTACCTTCCTCTACCATCTCCACCATGCCCTCAAGAGATGAACCGCAGTGCAACTCGTGGTAATGGACACCCCGCTGGATCGCATCCTTTTCGACCCCATGACTGCGATATTGATTTTCCACGTTTCAGTCAATACCAGCTGAGAGTAAAAACAAGCAACAACTCACACTCTGCGCAGGTGTTGACACAGACCGTCGTAGTACCGACAATCTCCAGCCCGTGCCTTGCATAAAAGGCCCCCCATCGTCTTGTTGGGTTGCTCAATACCTTGGATAACGCTGACATACTTGTCATCGACGAGTCGCCAGTGCCGTGGTGTCTCGTCATGACATTCCCCGGCGTGACATATCTGAGAAACAATGTTCGAGTATTTGGTCGATGATCTTCAACGAACGACGTACCGCATTCCGCCACGTCCTGACAATGTGTGAGCCATCACAGTCAACACAGATCAATCGTGGGTTCCGGTGTTCCATATCCTCGACGGTGGCAACGTGGGGATCTAGTCCACAAGCGTGGATGACATAGGGAGCTGCGTTGGCGAATTCGATGCCGTTGGGAAGTTGATTCTTTATGTCTTGGTCACTCGCCCCAAATCCACTAAAGGAGAGTAGCTCTGGATATGCCACCGCCGATTTGAACTTTGAATAGCCTTGGTTCTCAAGGAACACAGTGCAGGCCAAGCGAAGCTTGGCTGTCTGCAACAATCCGGGTTCCACCTTCTTCTGCTTGGCTGCTCGACCGGATTTAACCCCAGCTTTTCTGGAAGATAGACCGGGAGGTATGTCGATGTGCGAAGCAACGGCTGCATCAATTTTCTCCCTCCATCCCTGGACGAAGGTTGGTAATTCTGAAAAGGCAGCTTCAAAAGAGTCCATGTCGATAACGCTCTCTTCGGCCGCTTTAATGATCTTGTCGAAAGGAGGGAAGGTTGCAATAGCGTCCATAGGTGGGAATATATCGTTGGGTTCGGCGAAAGTCGATGGCTTCGCAAGATACTTGCCATACGCTGCTTCCAGAACTTGGCGGCGTTTGTAATAGACAGTGGATTCCAGTCGATTCTCTCGGATTTTGTCCATGACCTCAATCCACTCGGGGCACATGTGATTCCATTCTAGTGGTTGCAGATGAGCATAATGTTACTGAAATATGTATCGGCGAACCTTTGTCCGTGAGCGGCTTGGAGCTCCTAAAGTTGAAAACTGGGATGTCATTGCCCCGAATTCTGTGCCAACCATGCTTGAGCTCAGCTGTATACCCGTGGTTCAGGAGGCATTGGTAAATGCTGGGACGAGTTCATTAAGCTCGAGAGCATATGACGACAACATCATAGACCAACTCTCTTTCCCGTTTGTCCCGCTGAACTCCCATAGCCTGGCTGCGTTCTCGGTCCTTTACCTTCTGCCAAGCTTCACATATTTTGGCATGCTGAACATACTTGAGTGAACGTATATAGAATGTGAGGCATACAACAGACCTCAAGAATGACACGACACAACTCGCGCGTCTCATTGAGGAGCTGAGTCTTATCTGACGACTTGTCATACTTATCCCTGAAAGCTTTGACTTGCTCTTTGTCAACACGATATGAAGAGACTGAAAGTTCCTCAGCACGAGTTGCACGACAGCTGTAGCGTTGAATCACATACCATTCTTGACTTCACACCACCGAGCAGGAACAAGGTCACGATTTCGGATCAACATCCACGAAGAGGAGAGAGGGCGCATCCTTCACTCTTGACGTCAATCTTCGCGAAGAAAAAAATCTGGCAATGAAAACCGCACCTTTGTGGTCGACATGTGGGGCAGTACCTCCGGCGTACCACCCAAAGAATGGATTGCGCCGGTTTCCCACAACTCTGTTCTGGTTGTTCAAATTGCGTCAAGACTTCCCATCGATCATAAACAGCTCAAGGGTTGCACTGTTCCAGTTCTACCATGACCATAACCGCAATGCACCAGCGCGGACTTGCGTGAGAGGAAGAACACACACGCCTCCGGGTCCTGCACTGGAAGCCACTTGTAATCGATCGGACGCCTAGCCTGGCTTAAGTGTTTTTCCTCTAAATCAGTGCATGGTCTCGAGCCGAAGCTGATACATGCCATCGATGTCGGTCTTATCAACGATGAAGGCGAGGGCTCTGTCGTCGATTTTCTGGGAAGAACGACAGTAGAGCCTGTGTCCCAGTGGGGGCCAAGTGAACTCGACTTTGTGGTATCGATGCCATCTGCCTCTTGCGATGACATGTTGTGGTATCGATGCCATCTGCCTCTTGCGATGACATGTATGATGGTGGTTAGTTGAAGAGAGATAGCCCTCTTTCTCATCTTTCGGGCCAATGTTGTTTACCCCTTGGGTTGCACCGATCATAAACTCACTGTTTAACGGATGACCATAGCCGCTGCCGGCGTTCGAACATGTCAGTCAAAACACGAGGGTCTTCATTTGACTTTGTTATAGATGCATGAGCTACCGTCTTGGTCAAAGACTCGACTGTCCAAGGGCCAAGGCAGAGTCATGAGGCATCAAATGATAAAATGGCAACCGTTATGATTACAGGCAAAACTTCCATAGCGAAAAAGGTCATCGAAGCGACCTTCATCCAATGGTGCACTACGACAGGTAAGCGCACCGGTCGTAATTTCCACCCTGGTTAGCTCCCCACCAGTTCGGGAAGAGATGGGACGTTCCCGCCGCACCCTGGACTGCAAAAGAAAGAACGAACACCATCACTTGAGTTCCTCCATCGAGAGCTAACGTTTGTGTCTTTAGTTTCTAGCCAAACGATTCGATTCACTGGCTGAACTCACCAGCTCCGATGATGTAGTTGTATTGGGCGAACCATTTGGGGTAGCGGGTACGCAACCACCATTGGGAAAGGAACGCGACCGCGAAGTAGGACAGGATCGATGAGTTGATTCCGACACACAGCCATCCGATGTAGTAGCTGTCAC
This sequence comes from Chalciporus piperatus, assembly GCA_038093975.1. Taxonomy (NCBI): domain Eukaryota; kingdom Fungi; phylum Basidiomycota; class Agaricomycetes; order Boletales; family Boletaceae; genus Chalciporus; species Chalciporus piperatus. The sequence continues at coordinate 107,467 of JBBPTG010000028.1, forward strand.
ATTGTAAGTATACCCAAGCTACCGGAAGACGAAATCAAGAGATGAATCCAGACGTACCAGATGACCGGCGTGTACAGATAGTCCATTCGCAGCTTCGGCCAGTAACGGTGGACGATCCAGAATGGGACGGGGACGAACAACCCGATAACGTATGCCCACGCCACCCATTGGTATCTTTGCCCTGTCGCGAAGAGTTCGTGGCTGAGACCTCCCCAAGCGATAGCCTGGGAATTGTATTGCTGCGGTTGTTGACCAGACCAGATATTGGTCCCTTGTATGGAAAGAAGGATCTCGCGCTGATTGTCAATGATGGAGTTCATCAACACTAAGGCGGAACGTGAGTGTCGGCCAACTAGGGTTATATAATGACTCGTTATATCTTACCAAAGTTCAGTACAGCCCCGAGCAGTGTACCGATGATCTGGGCGGTGAACGCAGCACGAGGGGGAAGCTTCGCGTCTTGGGAAGAATTAGAACCTTGCACTGATGAAGACAAGATACAGCGCAAAGACCTACATTGAGCGATTTTGAGGTCTCGTAATAGCAACTGAGCCTGCGTCACGGTATCTGCGGTGCGACTTAGGTAAAACATATCTTTTGATGTGGTCTCCAAACTTACTGTAGCTGTAGAGCACGAAGTACATGTTTGCCATTGGCTTGCCAGGATGAAGAAACCCTCCGATCATTTGTACGAATCTATTGGATGAGTTCAGTTACTGTAGATTTATGGCATGAATGAGTTTTTCACGTACGGCTGGATGATAAACGCAAGCCCAGTGATAGCGTAAAGCGCTCCGAAGAACAGAATAGATACGGTGGCCAACAGTGTTGCAATCACGAATCCCCACCTATTCACCATTCAGAAATTTAGTGCTAGACGGCCAACGACAACTTACCACGGAAGCGTCGAGTCGGTCTTGTAAATGACGACCAAAGCAATGATGACGGACACCACGAATGTAACAAAATACCAGCTGTTCGGCGCATCGGGGTACTGTTTCTCGTCAGAGCGAGGTCCCTGAGAGAACAAAGTCACTCACTTTGAGCATTTCCACGTAGTGAGGGTCCAATTCTTTGTTCTCCTTTGCATCCCTCACACCGTCATTCTGCCAGAATTTCCAGTTGAACGTCCTCCACGACTCCTTGAGGTACGCAGGGCTTGCCCAGCTCCACGAAGAGCGCAGATCGTCCATGTTCCAGAGAAGAAGGTGGGTGAAGGTTGCGGCCAGCCCGAGGTTTGTGGTTAAAAGGTTGATCACCCATGTGGCTGAGTACCAGGGAAGCCCCTGCTCCGCGAGCAAGGCGGGATCGACTTCATAGTTTGAGTTGAGGATAAGCGACTGGTTATACTGCGTGCCGTCTGCGTAGTAAAGTAGCTGAGACAACTGAGGAAGAGAGGATAAGTTGGCGTTCTGGGCTTCATCGGAATAGACGTACGAATGGGAAGCTCTGTGCGTGCCAAATGTCGTTGTAGTACACGGCAGCAAATACGACCCTAATCGATTCGTGTCAATGTGGCGTCCCGATGGGGGAAACACAGCTTACAAGCAGAGAAGGTAGCCGATCAAGTTGGAGAACTGGATAGATGTTAATGGCGCGTGGCTGTCCGGCATGGCCAGAGACTTACTTGTGCTTTGAGAGGGATGGTCATGGGGTTGACACCACTAGATATATACTAAGGAAAACAGTCAGATAACTAAGAGAAACATCGGGTGTGCACGAACCTGCCAGTCGAAGCAGATGGACAGGATTCCAAGGCCCTCATTCCCGTTAGAGCCGCCGAACATTTGAGTGAACGCGGCGCTGTTGGGGTTCGCGAGACAGAAAATAGAGAACCCGGTGAGTAGAGGGAATATCCACTCGGGGAAAAGTTCCCAGACGAATATACTGCCAGGTATCAGAGCAGCACCTTGACACCAACAAAAAGTCAACACTTACGCGGCGAACACGTAGTAGAACATTCTGAGTCTTCTCCTTGCAGAATGCCCGCCTTCGTACAATGCATCGAACATCGAAATCAAGGGAAGCACCATCGGGTACAACATCTTAGAGGGATAGAGAAGAACAGCTGTGCGGATGGGATTAGTTCGGAGATAAATCGGCTCAGCGCAGACATACAACGCATCATTCCACCGATTCCATAACCCAGCAGCTGACTCGAGAACAAGAGGAAGATGGAAGCGCCAGGGTTTGGCGTGATATTATAGTACAGGCGCTGAACTGCGAGGACTTCGGTCGCAAGGGCTGAATTCGCTGCCGCACTAGCCATGATGATGGCAAAGGCATTCTCCTTCTTGTTGAAAGGTCCCTGTCAACGAACAATCAGTAACATTCCGAACATCGCATACCATGCTACCTACGGGGTTCAACCACCTCAGGTAGCGATGGCGAGGAATAAATGTCTCCATGAAAATTCCCAAGACATAGGATACAATAGCCAAGAACATGAGTGATACCAGTACGGTTTGCTGGTTGAGTTTGTGAGCGGAATAGACCTTACTGGAAAACCTTGCATACCGGTTTGAAATAATATATCTGAGCTATCAAGAAATCAGTAGCACATCTAATTCCAGTGCGCGATCACGTACCAAGAACACCTCCAAAGGCAGAAAGGCCAATGCCGATGAAGAACGCGCGGAAGGTCCAAGGATTCAGACTCGGGTCATCGGACACTGAGATGACTTGGGTCGCGATATCACGCTCGTTCTGCAGGACAACATCGGTGGTCTCCACTCCGGTGGTCGCAGTCTCCAGATCATTCTTTCCTTGGTAAGACTTTTCATCGCTGACGCTCGGAGTTTCGTTCGCGTGGTAGTACTGCGTTGCTTCGACGACGTCAGTCATTTTCCCTGCAAAAGCTGCTGCTGGAGGGTGAGACACCGCGGTGTGAAGACCACGAGAATACTGCAGGGGTTAAAAGGCGCGGGCCATCCGGGAAAAGAGAATCCGGATTCCTAAACTTATCTCGTGTAGCTCTCTGGTCCTGGTGGTAATCAATGAGAACCATGCGTTCATCGCGTCAACTGACGATAAGAGGGCAAAGCATGAATCCATAAATAGATCATAGATAGTTTGTCACGAGGGGAATGCGACATTTTTACACCGTTCATCCCACATTGAAGCGAAAAGTGGCATGAAGAACTCTCACCATACTATGTATGGAAGTGCGGAAACATTAAATTCAACGTCATGTGGGAGTTTCTGAACTCACTCGTAGTGGAGTTGGAGATCACAGACATCGCCGGTGCCTAGCCGTTGTTCGGTGGACTCCGAGTGGAGAGCCTTCGGGGCAAAGAGTTGAATGGTGGGGAACCGAAAGTCCTGTTCCAAGTATCTTTTGTACTCCAGGTTTCTCAGATATTCTAGATGAGCCTGGAGCATCGGTTCAACCGAACCTCCACCGACTCTCGCATGCCGGTAACAAGACGCATTGCGCATGAATCAGAACGATAGTCTCGTCGTGTCGACATTCGAATATTGAATCATGATGCGTATGTCGCCGAGGTTCAACCAGTTGCGCTTCCCACGGCATCAACTACGGTCTCGTGCTTGTCTCATCAGACTCATGCACGCCAAAGGCCACTTTCTGAAATCATCGTCCGTAGCGGACCAATTGCCCAGGAATAACTAGGGTGAGGCCCTGAGGGAAACGAAATTGGGATGAAACCCACGCGGTACCATCACGATGCACATTTACTTACCGCGGGCCCAGTCTTGGTCGGCCATGTTCTTCAAGCATCCAAATTTCACGTTCCCTGGAACACGAGCAAATGCCAAATCACGATCCGCGACGCGAGAATCCCCTCATGGTCACTCTGTCGGGTCTCTACAATCCAGGTAGAAACCGGAACTCGCGGAAGCGTACCTTCAGCACTGCAATTATGCGTCAAGGGTTGGATTGCGTGGGCGAATTCAGCCTTGAAGTACGTGGTCGTGGAGAAAGCAATCATCGAATCTCCTGATCAGGAATTGTTACATCAAGTTTTTTTGCGATACATAGTACATCTTGAGGTTCTAGGCCTAGGCTAGGACTCCATTTGCAGCATCCGGTATTCAGAAGCCCGAACGTATGATTCCATTTTGATCTCGAAGTTTGACCTTATGTGACAAGCTGTCCGCACGAACATTAAATATTAAGCGTTCCACCTCCAATTCCGCGCGAACGTATATGTCTGGCCCCTTGGTTTTGTCCGCATCGTCGCTCGAATTCCTCAAGGGTCCCCGAGCCTTCCAAGACCATTCAAACCCAACGCACCGCTCGTATAAATCTACTCTCCCCGAGGCAGACCAAGAGTTGGATGAAGACAGTCGTTCACCCTCCACTTGTGGCTCACATGGCTCGGCGGTAGTGTGGGCACACCTCTGGAGCGCCCATGCCCGCTTCTTGAAGTTGATCCAATAATGGTCAAAGGAGATCGCAAAATGATAGAAGTCACTGGCAATTGAATTCTCTCTCTCCGTTCTCAACTGAAGCTACGAGCCTACGACTGGAAACTCCATAATTTCACGATCTATCCATTTTGAGGGCATCGGAGTGTAGGAGCCGAGTGGAACATCTCCAACTTCGACGATGTTCTTTTCTTCATCCAGTGCATGCTTCGCGCGCCGAGTCCAGGTCGTATAATATCATGCCTTGGTCAGTGCATTCACGAAGTTCCTCCCCTCCCCACTCTTCACACAACAAACTATCTAGCCAGCTGCTTCAGCTGCCGCTCCGACACGAACGCACCTATCATAACGAAGCACCAACCTCGAACAAAACGTATTTAGTGAAATGAACTGTCAGAACATTCTCCAGTACGTATCTTCCGAGTCCGTCCGAGTCTTTATATTCTGTGTTAGATAGCTTCCGGCCGGCGCTCGAGTTGTGCCAAGTACATTACAACTTGAACTTTCACTCGCGATCAAGCTCCGAAATCGCTGACGGATCATGGCGTTTCTTTCATGTACAGTGAAGGCGATGCGTCGGTATCAAGGTCTGTATCGTCAACATTTTACCCAGACATCCGAGTCGTCAATCGACCGGTTTCCCAGGGATGTATAGGCCTGCGGATCCTCCATCACCTTTCAACGAATTAAACATGGTACTCCGACCCCGTCTTGACATTCGAACGTGATTTCGTACGTCAACTTGGGTCCTCTGCGTAGCCCAATCAACCCTCCATACATACCAACCAACTTGAAGGTCCATCGCGTGATTTCCGGGGAGCCGTGATTGGCTCGGCAATGTTCCAATTGTCAATCACTTTGAAGTTCAAGAAGCGCATGTGGCTGTAATAGGGTATTAGGGTCGGATGGCAACCGCACCTATCCGAGTGCGCCGAAGGATTCTAGCACTGATTCACCACCGTTAAGCGACTATTCGGTGAGACCTCCCTCGAAGCCTGAAGGTTGTCTTTACGGATTCTCGTGCGTGGATCTCGGGGTGTCCGGGTGATCACGAACGACGACGTGAACGGGACGATCACTGACCTACGACGTCGGGAGCCGCACGTACCTCTGGGATCGATTCACCGAATCTGCGGCCACTGGCCAAGGTGCAAGCAGACGGCCGCCCTTCCCGAGTTTGTGTACTCTCCGCAGCATAGAGGGTGGACCGGCTCTGTCTCAGATCGCCATCGAAGGGATGAATGTAGACGTGCAACCATTGGGAGGTCCTGGATAGTCGGAATTATCGGTCTTCACGAATGGGGAAGAAACGGCCTCGGTGTCTAGATCTAGAAGTGGGGACAAGTCCCACAAGTGTCCGGTGAGTCTCATGTGGGGTGTTGGTAGCGTCGTGGTGCGACTGCAGGCTTACGTTCGTTGGCTCGTTTTCGCGGTTACCGTTCGTATTACGATTAGAGTGTGGGTCCCAAGGTAGGGTTGATTTTTTCTCATATTGGTTGACAGACGGGTTTGTGTGTTTCTCGTTCCCTTCGTGACGGCGCAGGCGTATGTATATGAATCCAAAGGGCCTCAACTTCTGCAGACTGCCAGACAGAAAACCACATTCCAAGTACTGAGGTAAATTCCTTATTTGCGAAGTGTCCAATCAATCAAACACGCTGCTCGACCAAGGCAATCACACCCGGAGGAAGGGACGTGTAACGTGGAGTCCACGTGTGCCCTCTTCAAGAGACCACGCTCAGGGTGACAAAAGAGGTTTATGGTATGTGTTGCCCATCAGACTCTATCAGACTCCACCTTCCAATACAAACTGTCTCTGGGCTCAAAGACCGAAATGAAAATGATGGGAGGCGTGTTATAGGTTACAGTTTGTGTATGTACTGGCATGAGAGGCGGCCGACTGAGCACTAGCAAACGCGCAACCCCGCTTTCCCCACGCGGGAGAGGCCCTTTGTTGGAGGATCGCCAAGGCTGAGAGTGGACTAGCGTGTTGCCACTGCGATAACCTTGTTCCTTGTCGGCCGTGTTTGTGTAACCCGTAGCCAGCATGATGCGCCGAGTTTTGAACTTTCTTTTCCTACACACTGAACAAAAAACTTTCCTACCCGATCGGGCGTGTCGAAATGATCACTGTGCAGTTGTGAGTTCAGACATGGGCGGCCACGGATTAATTCAGAGGTCGTCTTTTGTGGAGACATGGCGGGCGGTGGTGCCAGGATGTACCTTGGTGTCTCAGAGTGATAAGTCAGTGTACAGTAAATACTAATTTTCCAGTCTGGACGTGTCCAAGTATTTCACATACGACATGTATTGACACGACGAGCCGTCTCGGACCGCCGTGGTGGTGTCGCGGTGCGCTGTGCCTTGGGGTACGGCTAAAATGATATGTGGGCTAGGTTCACCGTTCCACGTTGTATACCTGTCAAGCTCGTGGTCCTCCATCGATCACATCAAGTATCCAATTGAAGGCGATCTTTGGCAGTGCGGTAGAAATGAAATTGTTGTTGTTGTTTTTCTTTCTTTCTTTTTTTGCGTTCCCCAGACGGGGCAGTTGGTTTCTAAGCCCACAGCTACGAAATGGGTATTACGTGGATTCACATGACAGAGCGCATGGCCATCGGAACAGGGCAACCCTTCCGGAGCGGGGCCAACGGAGAGGTACAACTGGGGTTAAACGATTCGCATTTGGAAATAAATTCCCATGAAATGACAATAATTACCCTTCACGTAAAATAATCAATTGTTGCCAGGGGGTTAACCTCAATTGGGCCGAGCTGCTAACTGAATTTTATTGCGGGAGTATTTTCTAAGTCGTAATTCGGTTGGCGAGCTGCTCAAGTCTCGTCATCAGACTTGCCTTCTCTCACCGCAACGTCCACGGCCATCCCGCCGTCGCCCACCATCGTCGTCGACGACGACCAACAGGACTCACTCGGTGTGCGCGACCGTCTCCCACGGATCAGCCGCCCTCCTCGGTCACATCATCAAGGAACCGTGATTGTTTCAACATTCGGATTCTACCCGTCAAGTCCTTCTTGAGCTTCCACTTTTTAGCTCGTCTTCTCCAGCTTCGTTGCGATTGGTCTATATATCCCTCTCATATATCTGGTAATTCCTGCCAGTCAATCCGGTTATTCTTTCCATTCCGCACAAATGCTCGCCACCTTGCCCGTACCCATTCTCTCGGTCACTGCAGAGGCAGTCAGAGAACTGCAGGGCCAGGATGCGCTCTGTGGTCTTTGGACGAGTGAGCTATTGCATCACAGAACATGCCAATGACTTCCATCTCTGACACTTCTTTCTCTTTATCAGTCTTCACAAAGTGTAAGGAATCCGTCCAAGATGGCAGACGGCTCGAGAACATCTCTTGGAGGTTGTGGTACCGCGAGCTCGTCCAGGCACAGCTCTCGTACCGACCTCTCACACCGGACTCTCCCAAATCGCATCCGAACGACGAACGATCCCTTTCCTCGTTCTTCCCCGCCGACGCCAATGAAAAGGTGTCACCCCAAATCCAAGGTAAGCGCCTCATTCGCCAAAACTGCCTAGTCTCTATCCCAATTCGGGCCATGACTCATTTCATGCTCTCTTTACCTTTGTAGCTCTTTCGTCTGGGCTCCCATCGCCTTCCGATCCGGCATCGCCATGCCCGTTGTCAACCCTAATGCCAACTATGGTTCCTCCGCCAACCCCGGAACGCCCACGAATATCTCCGCATTCCACAGGGTCGAACGTTTCTTTTAGCTCTTCGCTCTCGCGCGGCAAATCAACGCCTTGCATCGGTCGCCTTATTGTCGACATGTTGCCAAACCAAGTCTGCATTCCCCAGCCCAGAGCCATGCGTGTTATCACCGTGACACCAGTGACACCAGTGCCATCAACACCTCCGCCGGCTACCCAGTCTAGTGGTCTTAAAGTGCCGCTCGTCCAACTTCCTGCCACACCTCCCGAAACGTTGTTTCCCCGCGTTGTTGTCGTGAACCCGACCCCACATCCGACCCCACCAACGACACCGATATTACATGATGACCTACCAGGGGCTCCAGAGCCCCCATCCGCATTCCTTTTACCCCCTCTGCCCCCGCCAGTTCTCAGGCCCGCGATTCCACAATCCTCGGGACAGCAACACACCGAGCAGCAATCAGCGCTGCCGTTCCAACGGATACCCAAGGAACCATCACCACCACTAGCCCCTGCCCGTGTTGCTGATGTTGGATCGGTTGGGCGGTTGTCAGATCGTCGGTTCTTCTTGCAACATTCTCCCGATGACGACGGTTCGCTGGAACGTGGAGATGGGTCGACGGCGAGTGGAAAGTCACCATCAGATTTGTTCGAAACGAGTAGTGTGGCATCGAGTCAGGTGAAGAGCGTGTTGACCGATGTCGATACCGAGGAGGACCACAAGGATGATCTGGCGGAGGATGAGGATGATCGACGGTCGACAGCTACTGGGACAGGGGCCGGGGGGAGACATGCACATGGTCGTCAAAAACCAAAAAAGGGTAAAGAAGCCGGGAAAGCTCGTCCTGTGATGAGACGGTCACATTCCGCCAAACATGTCGCACCTGGGATGCTAAGGAAGTTGTCGACGCAACAACCGCATCCGCAACCGCATCCCCTGCCCCAGCAGACGCAGGAGCGGTGTCGGGTTGAAAAGAAGGCTGCGATGTTTAACATTGGTTCGGGGTCTTCCAATGGGTCGAGGTCGGCGACTGGGTCGTCGGGCACGGGTGCTGCCATAGTGTCACGGACGAGGGAGTCACCTGGCGTCACAGGGTTAACGGCCATTCAGACGACCGCGAAGGTGTCCCCTCCTCCGACGCATCCGCCTGTTATACCCATTGGATTTGCAGACGGTCGCGTTTCTGCTGGTGCGAACCCTGCGCCCAATGGGAACACGAGCCCTAACGCGACGGCGAACGCGACTGCCAATGTTAATGCACAATCGCGGAAGAAGATTGTCGTTGCGAGTACCTCGTCTGAGGAGTACGAGACGGAAGACGGCGAGGATTCCGAAGAATGGGCATCTGAGGAGATGGACGCCGAGGACAAGGCGCGCGATGCAGAAGAGACGCGCTTCCGAGAAGCTGCGCTCGAAGCCCAGCGTCAACGCGACCTTTTCGCCAAAATCCCCAAACGATCCTACTCGAATCTCAACCGGACACAATCGGGGTTGTTGTCGCAGTTGATGAATCCCAATCCTGCGATCTTCCCAGCGAATCATCCCTATCGAGTTAGTCGGTCGTCGGCTGATATATCACGGCAGTATCAGCAGGCGCGGCAGGGTGCCGGTGTGCAGGTGCAGAGGAGTAGTAGTGCGTTTGCACCCCCGCGGTTGTCGACGAGCAAGAGTGCAGCTGCGCTTCCCATGGCTGCGCAGATCACTGCGATCAGCAGTTCGAGACCGCCGTCTTCGTCTGAAATGAAGCGGCAGGAGAGCGAGAAAAATGGGTATAGACCCAAGGGACCACCGAAGGAACAGGAGATGGAAGACGATAGCGCCGACGATGCAGATGACCGAATCCAGGTGTCCCACAGCGTGGCACAGCAAAGGCTACAAGCTTTGATGTCACGTCGAAGTTCCGATCAGAGCCCATCATCGCCGCTGATTCAGCCTGTTGCTATGGTTGGTGGCTCTGGGGTGTTGAACTCGACGACGACGTTGCCGATTCCGCTCGGTTATCCGTATAATTTGCCTACGCCCACACCACCGATGACGCCGAGGACTACTCGTCGACGGATGCTCAAGACGGAGTTGTCAGAGAGCATGCGACGACAGTTGCTCTGGGAACGACAGGTTAGTAGCAATACGAACCCAGCTCTCACTGCTCGGCGAGCGGGTGGGGGACCATTGGGTGGTCTACGGCCGTTGACCTCGATGTCGAGCGTGGAGGTGACCAAGGACACATCGTCGACCAAAAGTGCCGAGGGCCAGGACCAGGACGAGCGAAAACGTCGCGCCCTTGCACGGAACCGCAGCTGGGCCGACGACTACCACTATAAGGGGTGGTGATCTCCTCGTTTCTTGGACTTTCTTCTTCTTCTTTTGGATCGTCACAAAGGATCTTCTAGCTATCTGGTCATCTTGCACTCTTGTCTCTGGCGCATCATCTTCATCCTCGCTATCATCGGTTCGCCGTCCATCGGACAAAGTCGCATCGTGCAGAACTTGCTCTCTCCCTCATGCACATTTCTCTCTTGTTTGTCATACTGTCCTTCTGACTTGCGTCGCTGTTTTACTTTTAACTCTTTTTTTCTTTTCGCTGTTGCTGTTCCCTTACTTTACCATACGCGTGTTTACTAGGCTCCTGACTGCGCGCACGCTTCTCTCATTTCCGGAGCTGTGGCAAGTTTGTCTTGATTCCCCGGTTTCCACTTTTCGTTTTTCGGTTCGTAGCACGATATCCATATTTGCGCTGAATCTCCTTTTTACCTTTTCATCCTGCCTCGCATCAGATCCGTCAGTCAACAATGTTTTTAGTAGTCTCCACGTATTTTCCTCGCTGTCCATTTACGATGTAATAGTAGTTGAAACCCCATGGTAGTATATAATCTTTCTTTACTTGGTACATGTTCCTTTTTTTTTTCCCGTTCCTTCCTCTCGTGTTGCGTTCGATTGGGGGATGTTGTTAAATATTGTGTATGAGGTCGTATTGTATATATATATACCGCCGTCGGTTCGAGATGGGTTGACGTGTACCATGACATTGATCGTATCACCTGCGTACTATCCATGGATGTGAATGTGGTCAATTTAGGAACACCGTTGCTATTAGGGGGTCACTGTGAGGTTCAGACGAGGTACATAAACCTCGGTCCTCGACGGCCACATTTGGTACTTGGCTTCACCTAACCTTGAAGCAGCCTGGCCTTGTACGAGGTATGCATATGTAACCTTCACCTTCCAAGTTCCGGCAGAGGAGGGAAGGCTTCCCATTATGGGCATATGCTTTGTTCGAGTTGGGGGCGTGTCAACGGGTGCTGGTGTCGTCACGTTCTGGACTGGGGGAGCTGCGCCGCGGTGGGGCTGGGCACTAGAGTCTAGCTTGCCAGGACTGGAATCAGAAGCATCCAAGTAACAGTGTGGTAGTACGTTTTCTGGATCGTTTTAGAGGAGGGTGAAGTCGATGAGTCCGTGAGAGAGAGGGTACTCCGAGTATTACCTACCGTACTTACCTTCATCCGTCGGAGCACAGATCAAGCTCATCCCCGCTCGAGAGGCGAGACTAAAATAGCGTCATGCGCCACCATCTCAGACTCTAGAGTATATACATACTGTCCTACGTCCGAGGACATTTCGCCAGCTCCAGCCTAAGAGAGATCTAATAGTGGGGTTAGTGAGGTCGCTACGTTCTGGTGAAGGAAGCGTGTGAATTGGCTTGGATTGACTCACACCCACCGTACGAAGGCGATACTCATACGATAGAATTATTGTCGTGTTCATAAGAATTGAAGGAGATCAAAGATATTAAAAGGACTATTGATTCAAGTTGGTGGACGGCTTGCCAGGTGTATGAATTTCGTTCAACGTTCAACGTTCAACTGGCTGGCAGGTCTCACATGTCTCACATCCTGCAGTGACCGCCAACTCAAACTCTGGCCCTCGACGAGTCCGACACGTCCTTGACAAAAGACCCGAAACTATCAGACTCAGAGATATCAGACTCAGAACTATCCGATACAACCAACATCACTCCGACGACTCGACCCAATGTCTTCCGCGGAAGAGGATCTCAACGACGGTGAAGACTCGTCCATCCTTCTTCCCGATAACAAGAAGAGACGAGTTCAAAGAGCATGTGATACCTGTCGCCGCAAGAAGAGTCAGTATCCAACTTTCCACTTTTGCGTCAATAGCATCCTTATCGCCCGTCATGTTCCTGGTTCGATTGTGTCGTCGTGCGCTCAGTTCGATGTAAGCTGCATTATGTTTTTCGACTGCCTTTCCCCAACGGTCTCATCTATGCGTGAAGGCGATGGAAGTCAAATGCCAGCGAATCGATGTTCTAACTGCATTGCCTGCAACTTTGAATGCACCTACGCAGAGGCTGCAAAGGTGTGTTGTCCTCACCGTGCGTCGGAGCTCTCGGGTTGACTTGGGACGTTATCCCAGAAACGTGGTCCTCCGAAAGGGTTCGTTCACCAGCCGGGCAATCTTGGGCTCGCTAACCTGACTTGGACTATGATCAGATACGTGGAGAGTCTCGAGACCCGTCTCGAGAAGATGGAAAAGCTCCTTCAAAAGGTCCGTCCGACGCAATCTGCTTTCCGTCATGGCACACATTCTTGTCCTTTCGGCAGGTCTGTCCAGATGCCGACTTTTCGCAAGAGTTGGGCGGTCGGATAGACCGAAACTCTTGGCAAAGAGGCAGCACAGGCGCTTCCACTTCGGGACACATCGTCAACGCTACATCACCATACAACAAACCACAAGCATCCATCGACGGGCTGGTACCCAGCGATGATGAAGGCATCGTTGGAGTACAGCTCTCGGAGGGTCTCAGGTCGGTTTCTTTGAATCCCTCCCAAACCCGCTTCTTTGGGAAGTCTAGCGGTGTCAAGCTCATACAAAAAGCTATCGATTTCAAGAAAGAAGTAACGGGTACTGAGGGTCCACCCGAACGTTTTTTCTACCCCCGCGAGGAAGCCACTTATCCGGTAAGATTTCGTGGTACCGGTGGTATACATTCATGACAATTATCGTCCGAAGTGGGAACGCGCGGCAAGGAGCGTCCAGGAGCCCGAGTATACATTTCCCGAGGAAGATTTAGGCAGAACGTTGGTGGACCTCTATTTCACCCAACTGAACTGTCTTATCCCTCTCATGCACCGTCCCTCCTTCGAGCGCAAAGTTCAACATGGATTGCATCTGCGTGACTCGACATTCGGTGCCGTCTATCTCCTCGTTTGTGCCGTCGGCGCGCGATTTACGGACGATCCTCGTGTTTTCTTGGATGATGTCCAACCGCCTCATCGAGAGCAGTCTTCTGGGTGGAAGTACTTTCAGCAAGTACACATGGTGCGGGTAACAGTGCTCAGCCCTCCCTGTTTGGAAGACCTCCAGATCTATTCCGTAGGTGTCGACGACCATCACTTTGTTGTCCGTGCTTTCTCACACATTTGTAGCTGTCCGTCTTCTTTCTTCAAGCCACGTCGGCACCGCAAGCCTGCTGGACAGTGGCGGGAATAGGTATACGGTTGGCACAGGACGTCGGTGCACATCGGCGCAAATCATACAGTGACAAGCCGTCAGTCGAGGGTGAACTATGGAAGCGGGCGTTTTGGTAACTCGACTCTTTTACAACGTCATTTGAAGGTCTTACGCCTGGTCGCAGGGTGCTGGTCGTGCTCGATCGTCAGATGAGCTCGTCGCTGGGACGACCGTGTGCTATCCAAGATGAAGAGTAGGTCGATCTTCGCCATGTATGCAACTTGATTGACGTCCCTAAGCTTTGACCTTGACCTTCCCATCGAGTGTGACGACGAGTATTGGGAACATCCAGACCCAGAACAAGCTTTCAAGCAGCCGCCCGACAAGCCTTCCATCATTTGTTTTTTCACCCAGCTCCTCAGACTGAACAACATCATGTCATTCGCTCTCCGAACGATCGTATGTTTCCGAATTCTGTATGCCTCACGTTCTCACCACGCAATCTTAGTATTCGATCAACAAGTCAAAGATACTTTTGGGATTCGTTGGCCAACAATGGGAGCAACAGATTGTCGCCGAACTTGATTCTTCCCTTAACAAATGGATCGATGAAGTACCTGATCACCGTAAGTGATCCCACGAGTTCGCCTGCATTGTCGTCTCACTTTCCTCAAAAGTCCGCTGGGACCCAACTCGGGACATTGACTCTCCTTTTTTCATGCAATCGAGTGCGCTGTATGCGAATTACTACGTCGTCCAGATATTCGTCCACAGACCTTTTATCCCATTACCCCGGAAACCTTCTCCGCTATCCTTCCCTTCTCTCGCAATCTGCACTAATGCTGCCCGGTCGTGCAGTCATGTCATGGACATATACAGGAAACGCTCTGGTTCCACTCCTTTCTTCCTTCAGGTGTGGCACGACCTCCGCATATTGCTTTCCGGAAACTGAATTCGCTGACCAGATTTCCGCCTTCACTGCTGGTATTGTGTTGCTGTTGAGTCTCTGGGGAGGCAAGAAGTCCGGGCTATCGACCGATCCGTTGAAGGAGATGGCTGATGTGCATAAGTGCATGGCCGTCCTCAAGGCTTGTGAGAGTCGGTATGTTATTGTTTCCATGCTTGATCATATCTGTTTATTGAGGATCGTAAAGGTACCACAGTGCGGGACGATTGTGGTATGTGCCTTTCTTTTCTCTTTCGAAAGCGATTTGTTTTGAAGAACCTGTTTCATCGTGCTCGTCTAGGGACATCCTCTACGAACTTGCATCCGTGGGAGACCTCCCGCTTCCTCAGCCTAGCCCTCAAGGGACCAAGCGTGAAAGGGACTCGGACAGTCCCACCCCCGATGTCCGCCATTTGCCCAATCCCAAGGAAGAAGCGAGGACAAATGCTCGAACCCGTCGGGCGGAGACTCAGTCCCAGTCCCAGTCCCAGCCTCAGCAACCCCCACCACAACGACCGATGGCGCGATGGCCCGAGCTTCAAACGTACAATCTCCCTGTGTATAGCAACGATCTAGGACGGCTCCCCGTACACGGACGAGTGAATTTCTCCGCCAAAGCTTCCACTGCTGCACCGACGACGACGACGGCGACGACGGTGCCCTCTGCTTCTGCTTCTGCAGCAATCGAGTCTCCGAGCATGTTCTCGCGGTTGTCTTCTGACAGAACGCATCAGCAACGTCCGCCATCTCATACATCCGCCGCCATCCCCGCCCAGAACTTCACGAACACGAACACTAACCGGAACACGAACACGAACACGAACACATTTTCCATCGAGCAATTGTTCTACGGTCACATGTCGCCTCCGTTTAGCGCTTATTCTACGACTCCGACTGGTTTGCAACAGTCGTATTCTTCTTCTTCTTCTTCTTCTTCTTCGGCTCAGGATGATATGCAGGCGTTTATGGATGCCGCTGTGGCGAGAGGGGTCAACGGCGGGGTCGGGGTGCAACCGTCGATGGGGCAGCAGCCGAATGGGATGTTGGATCTGGGTCTGGATCTGGATACGATGGCGATGTGGTCGAGTGCACCGACTGGGTTTGGGTGCGTAGTTTACGTGTTTTTTTTTTTTTTTCCTGCTGTGACTGACTCTGGAACTTGCTTGAATTAGGGTCAACGATTGGGGAGCGTACTTGTCCAATGTCGTGCAGAACCCCGTTGGACCGTCCACGAGTTCCCGATCCCAATACCAATACCAACATCAACACCAATCATAACCTTGATATCGAGCTTGAGGTGGCGTGGACACGGCCATGAACCAGAAACCGACGACGACGACGACAACGAGGGGCGGGCGGCGATGCTGGCAAAAGAGTTGTATTCGTGTTCCATACCTTGGGAAAAGAGAGAGAGTGTGTATTCTGTATATTTATCTCCGATTTCCTCCTAGCGTCGGGGTTGGGTCTTCTACGGTGAGAAGTGTAGCAGTATATCATTTTCCCCCCTCCGATGTGCTGTATCGCAACAATTCCGCTGAGCTCAGAGTCATGTGCACGGATTGTTCGGAGTCTTTCAAAGAGATCGCTCAAAGTTGACTCGGGGGGTTGTTTTCGTGCGGGCACGATGATCAGCGCGGCACCCACCGTCGGGCATGCTGATTTTTGATATTCTTCCGCATGTCCTGGACATTGCTACCTTTCCTCCATTCGACTCATGAAGCCAGTACTACCATCCGGAGTTGGGCCGAGAAATCTGTCACCTTCTGCGAAGCAGCTGCGGACGTCATCCGTACGTGCAGGCTAGATCCGGATGTGGCCACGATGGACGACATGGAGCGTCGGAATGCTAGACTGGTCTGTCTAGCTTGCGAGGGGCCGCGCGTCGCCAGGACCTGGGTAAATGCAGTACGTTTTCCGCTCTGTTGTGAATTCTGCCACAGAGAGAGGTTCATCGCAGGTCCGACAACGCGAATAGTTGCCTCATAGAACTTTCCGCACAATCCCAAGAACCCCAGATGGTATTTGGTTGAGGATAGCCACCTCGATGCGATCAGGGCTGTCGAACGGGTTTCTGAGGAATCATATCCTTCCGGTCATTCTCGATGTCTGTTCTGTAGGCCGCGCGTTGGAGATGGCTTGTGGCGCGAAGACATCTTGTCCCATCTCTTTACACAGTGAGTTCTTGGTTCTGCGCAACGATTCAAGTCACATCGCAGGGCGCGAGCTGACTGTACACGCTGTAGCCATCGCATTGAGAAGAGTGAGATTCAACGAGGGGTGCACTACGAACCCTTGGAGCGAAGTTCTAGACGCTGTTTCGACTCCAGCTGGAAAGGTGGAGATGGTGGTGGAGGGGGAGCGTGTGTCGTTCAGAGAGCTCGACATAACGGGAGATGAGAACGAGGAAAAACCTGACAAGTCGAAGAGCGAAGTTGCGAAGGAACTTACACGTCGTAAGAAAAAACGCTGCACTCACAAATGATCTTAACTATATAATGCATGCCTGGGTCACAAAGCTGAGCTCTACCAATGAATCTGGTCAATATCGAGCGGATGATGATTCAGAGTACAGCGTGAATTCTAACTCTCACTGCCAGTGCCAAAGTAATTTTCGAGCGGGTGCAGTGGTGTACCGTGTCGATGGTTTTCCACACCTCATACTTTCAATTTGTACGACTCGGACGCGTATTACCATGCACCACACAAGCAGGCGACTAAAACGATTCGAACGATCAACTTCTTCGAGCAGAGTTTTCACTGGTCGGCTTCATGAGTCCAACGGTCCGAGTCAACTTCAACTTCCCAGTGAAGACCCTAGCATCCCGAGCAGTTCTCGACATCGTCGGGCGGTCCAATTGCAACTCGATCCTTTACGCGGCGCGATTCTCGTAGCGATCATCGTGGTCACCATCGTTCTCTACCTTGCACTCTGGCAGCTCGAGCGATCTTCGTTCAGTTCGGTGCCAAGTGGGAACTTCGATTCGAACGCATCGAACAGGACCGCGATCTCGCAGCCCTTTGTCACCTCAGAACGAATATTGCAGAAGTATCCGGTCACCGTTGTCCAAGATGCATCCATCTCGCGTCCCACAGACCAACCAAACTCACGAGGTGGCGGCCGTTCAGCTGTTTCGTCGACCGATATGGATCGCTTGCCACCCAAAGCTGCTGCATGGCCACCACTCATCACTCGCGTTCCAGAGGAACACACCGGGGATTTCAAGGAGGAGACTGCAGGTTTCCATTCTAACAAGGATGACGATCCACCTTCCTCGCTCTCCGACTCCTTCGACATTGCCTATTGCAATGGAACATGCCGCTTCCTCCTCCCCGTACGAGTTGGCGAACAAGAGTCCAAAGCCCGCCTGCACTTTATCCAACTGCTCAAACTCGCTGAAAGACTGAACAGGACACTCGTGTTGCCGAACGTTGGCAAGAGCCGTATGAGCGCGTGCTCGAAGTGGCCGTTCGAGACGTACTATGACACGACCGCGTTCACGAGTCGCTCTCCGGGTCTCCCAACTACCACGAATCTCAGTACGTTTATGAGATGGATCGACGAGAGGCCAGCATTGCCAAGCAGCTTCTTCGTTTCCATGGATTTTCTACCCAAGGACAGTTGGCGTGCTCTCGGATCTCTGGACACAGAGGTTGAGCTGCCATTCATCGTGGAGGACACGGGAGTCGATTCAAGGGTGTCATCCTGTCTCGAATCCAAGTTTCCTCGATTGCGCTCTTCGATACCAGCGACAGGGTTGTCCATCATGTTCGGTCCAGCTTCGCACGAGATGCACCCGAATGGGTCGTATCATATCGTACAGCTTCTATCGGGACGGCTGAATACGCCTGCAAGGTCTGACTTCGATTTGATGACTGGACCAGGATATGAATATCCGCATATATTCCCTGAGTACTCTGATCCACAGGATACGTCTCTCACTGACGTAGGTGTTCTGGTCGTCGAATACGATCTTCGCCACCCTCTCTTCGCACACTCGGACTCGGACTCGGGCCTTTACTTCAATCTCCACTACGCACCAGCCCTCTACGACCTCGCCGATCGCATCTCTGAGAACCTTGGTCCTTTCGTCGGTGTCCATTGGAGAATGGAAAACGTCCCTGTAGAGAATCTAGCATGGTGCGCTGCCTCTCTGGTCAGTAAACTCTATCGAATTCTCCAGGACGAAGTCATGGGGAAGGACATCCGACACGTGTGGCTAGCGACCGACTATGCTCTTCCACTCGTTTTCAACACGGAGGACGTACAGAGGATTCCTGGTGGGAGTCGGAGTCAACACGAGAAGAGTCCCGTGGGGGAACATCCATTGCTGCACCACAGCCCGCCAAAAAAATCGAGCACGTTCAAGACTATCTCACCCGAGCACGAAGACGCGATGGACGTGCTCACCGAGGCGTTCCGACCAGGGGGAGACCTCGAGTCGTGGAAGTTGACCGATCTCGCAGAGCAGCTCCGGTGGTATCCCTACGTCGAAGGAAAGTTCGCCATCGACGAGGCGTTGTTGGACGACTCGGGCGTGTTTGGGATTCTGGATAAGTTGGTTGTCGTGCATGCAAAGGTGTTCGTCAGTGGTTCCCCGGAGTGCAGCAAAGTTAGGTTCGTATTTCTCAGCATGATTGAGAAGCATATATTCATGTCTATCCAAGTTCGTTCTCCAAACAAGTCATCGAATCCCGGGAGGAGTCTTTTGAAGCACATCGCGGTCGGGATTCGCTTCAAAATGTCGTCGAATACTTTGGCAAGTGATGTGAACGGTATAAAAAAGGTACTGTTGGTAGCATATAATACACGCGCACCGCTGATGCCCGGCTTCTACTCATATTCTTGTTGGTAGCAGTCCATTGCGTGTCGTCGTTTTTCCTTGTGCAAGTATCATTGATTATCTTTTATCACGCATTGGATTGTGGTTCGTGTGCCTTTGTCGGACGGAACGACAGGCGATGGCGTTTCCGTTGTCGGTTTGGTTGCTGCATCATGGTCAAGTTGCAGCGTCAACGAGTCAAGTGTCATTTGAAAACGAGGGATTCATAGATACCTAGCGCGGTCGTAACGAGGAATGCAAATATATTGTGCTAGATGCCAAACGGAAAAATACGAAATCACGGGGAGGGAGGGGTCCAATACTACAGATGTGGTATGTAGGTAGTCCAGGAGATCGTCTGGTATGCGGAAGCTGGGAGGGCGCGGAGACTGGCGAGCATGAGTGAAACAATGAGCATTCGGGATATTATACCAGCAAAGAGACAGAAGAAGAGAAGATAGGTTACGAAGTCATTGATACATCCAGCCAGAATTAGACCAGCGATGAGCATTGGCGACACAGCCAAAAAAAGCGATGCAACACGCCAGGTGGTTCTCTCGGCTACAGTGGGGAATTCGAAATTCCATGCGATCAAGTGTAGTCCTCCAAGAACAACCCAAGTGCCGAAGAGCACACCCAAGGCCGTAAAGTCACCATCTGGGAGACTCCTACCGAAAAATACGCCGCTCCAATCTCTGGCAGTATGAATGGGTGTATTATCCTGGGATACACATTCAATGCAAGATCCGTTGCCGCATCAAGGTACGGACATGAGATCGCACCAATGTCTTTTCGTCGTCATCCTGAGAACCTGACTCCATGGTCTTCCTGGATAGGCAGGCCATCCAAGACCACATGCCATCATTGGGTCGATCCTTGAATGCTGAGCTGGAGCGGTAGTGAGTAGCCTTCGCACCCAATACGACAAACACTTGCAAAACTGTTTTCGGATCTTCAGGCAGTGTGACATTGGGCGAATAGAAGATGTGAGGGCGCTGGCAGCCCATCGGCTTGTGCCACCAAAAGAAAAATAGTGGAAGGGCCATACACAGTGTGTCCAGTTCGATCAGTGTAACAGCGAGGTGGTTAGCCCCCCGAACGACGACCTGGATAGTGAACCAGAAAAGTTGAACGATCAAGATAGCTTTCCCCAACCAATCCGAGTTGCTCCTTTCCCTGATGTCCTCCACTGTGATCACTGGATTCGTTATCTTCTTCTGCCCAACAAGCTCCAGGAATTCTTTGCCATCGATCTCCCTGCTATACCTGTCCTCGCGGTAAACAAAGCCACCCATGAGAGCAAAGTGACTATGGGTCATTGTCCACCCATAACCCTCCTCTGAAGTTGGGGAATTCAGCCAGAAGTAGCATGCTACAGGATCGAGGAGAACACACCGTGAAATTTGTCCACCACCAGGCGAGCTTGGAACCAATCAATGAAGGCATCCATCATGAGCAACTCTGGGACGAAAAACGCCAACAGAACTAGCCCCAGCCTATGTAACAAAATGTTGTTCCACTTCCAATGGGGCATCGGAATATCAGGGTGAACGGCGTGCCACACGCAGATTAGAAGGGTTACCCCACAACTTGCGAGGATGCCCAAGACGCTGCGATGGCTGCAGGCGGTTGCATCGTATGACGGACAGTCCGAGGAGGTGGTGTTTGTCGTGGCTCCCTGAGCGAACGTTGCGAGGACCAAGAGCACGAGAATGTGGGGGATCATGACAAGCAGGCTGAGCGGACTGGGGTGGAGGGATATTGATTCGGAAGAGAGGGCGAGACGATTCTCGAGGCTTGAGTGCCAGCGGATCAGGGGGGATTACGGTCACAGGTTGTTCTGTCACTTCAACGAGATCTCCAAAAATAAGCCAGGCACGGCCAGTGGGCGAGCGCTGTGGCATGGTTCATTAGTTGCGGCGTCGGTGAAGCCGCAGAAGTCTATAAACCACAATCCCCCCGGTCAAAAAGTGGCATGGTTCTGTGGAACTGGGTAGTCGATGATGGATATTTACCCAGAAGAACAATGATTGACGGGACCGAGAAGACAGAAGGTGGTCACGGACTCAGTTCAGACCAGTGCTTGACATCGGGCGTGGATCAACCTCATGGTTTGATGTGGGAAGAACCATTATGATTGGACCAATGCTCCGGAAACTGAATTGCTCAAGAGGGGTCGGCCGCCAGCACGTATCGATGCGATGCACCGACTTCAACTTGAAAAGCCTGAGGTCTTGAGCGAGAAGTTTGGGTGCTTGCTCCAACTCCATTATGATGACAGGAGTGGGGTGCGATCCATTGCTGCACCAGCCTCGGGCCGCAAAAAAAATCGAGCACGTTCAAGGATATCTCACTAGAGCACAAAGACGCGATGAACGTGATCACCGAGGCGTTCCAACCAGGTGGCGACCTCGAGTCGTGGAAGTTGACCGATCTCGCAGAACAGCTCCGGTGGTATCCCTACGTCGAAGGAAAGTTCGCCATCGACGAGGCGTTGTTGGACGACTCGGGTGTGTTTGGGATTCTGGATAAGTTGGTCGTGTGTTCGTCAGTGGTTCCCCGGAGTGTAGTACTTCTTAGCACGATCAAGTCGCATACATTGATGTCTATCCTAGTTCGTTCTCAAAACAAGCCATCGAATCCCGGCAGGAGTCGTTTGAAGCACATCACGGTCGGGATTCGCCTCGAAATGTCGTCGAATACTTTGGCAAGTGATGTGAACGGTATAAATGTTGGTAGTTGTCAGTCCATTGCGTGTACAAGTATCATTGATTAATGTTTGTCACGCATTGGATTGTGATTCCTCCGTCTTTATCGGACGTCATCCACAGAACGACAGGTGATGCCGCGTTTCCGTTGTCGGTTTGGTTGCTGAGTGATGCGCAATCCGAGTCGGCCTCCTTCTCTCGTGGGCCTTGACACTCACTGCACCATGTTCGAGTTGCAGCGTCAACGAGTCGAGTATCATTTGAAAACGAGGGATCCAGACAGATCCAGACCATCAGCAGAACATAGATACCTAGTGCGGTCGTAACGAGGAAGACGAAGAAATCATGCTAGATGCCAAACGGAAACATACGAAATCACGGAGAGGGAGGGGTCCAACACTACAGATGTGGTATGTAAGCAGTCCAGGAGATCGTCTGGTATGCGGAAGCTGGGAGGGCGCGGAGACTGGCGAGCATGAGTGCAACAAGGAGCATTCGGGATATTATACCTGCGATGAAACAGAAGAAGAGAAAGGTGTGTCCTAAGAAGACCGAACCGATACACCAATCCAGAAGTGCACTGGCAGAGATGAGGAACATCGGCGACCCAGTCAAAACAAGTGACGCAGCACGCCAGATGGTTCTTTCGGCTACAGTGGGGAAATCAAAATTCCATGCGATCAAGTGTAGACCTCCAAGAACAACCCAAGTGGTCAAGAGCACACACAAGTCCAAATTTTCATCACCACTGGCATGGAGGCATCCTTCAAACCAATCTCTGGCAGAAATAATGGCACTATCCTGGGATACGCATTCAATGCAAGTTCCGTTGCCCCATCAAAATACGAACATTAGATCGCACCGACATGGTCTTCCTGGATAGGCAGGCCATCCAAGACCATGTATTATTGGGTCGAGCCTTGAACGCTGAGCTGGAGGGCAGTGAGTGGTCTTCGCACCGGTGTGACATCGGGCGAATAGAAGATGCGAGGGCGCTGACAGCACAATGGCTTGTGCCACCAGAAGAAAAAGAGTGGAAGTGTCAGCACAGCCATACACACTGTGTCCAGTTCGATCAGCGTGACAGCAAGGTGGTTTGCACCCCGAACGACGGCCTGGAGAGCGAACCAGAAAAGTTGAACAACCAAGATAGCTTTCCCCAACCAATCTGATTTGCTCCTTTCCCTGATGTCCTCCAATGTGATCACTGGATTCGTTATCTTCTTCTGCCCAACAAGCTCCAGGAATTCTTTGCCATCGATCTCCCTGCTATACCTGTCCTCGCGGTAAACAAAGCCACCCATGAGAGCAAAGTGACTATGGGTCATTGTCCACCCATAACCCTCCTCTGAAGTTGGGGAATTCAGCCAGAGGTAGCATGCCAAAGGATCGAGGAGAACGCACCGCAAAATTTGTCCACCATCAGGCGAGCTCTTCACCAATCACTGCAGGCCTTCATCATCAACAACTCCGGGACGAAAAACGCCAACAGAACTAGCCCCAGCCTTTGTAGAAAAATGTTATACCACTTCCAATGGGGCAACGGAATATCAGGGTGAACGGCGTGCCAGACACAGATCAAAAGGGTTAGTCCGCAACTTGCGAGGATGCTGCGATAGCTGCAGGCAGTTGCATCACATGTCGGACAGTCCGAGGAGGTGGTGTTTGTAGTGGCTCCCCGAGCGAACGTTGCGAGGACCAAGAGCACGAAAACGTGGGGGATCATCCTGAGCGGGCTGGGGTGAAGGGTCATCGATTGTGAAGGAAGGGCGAGACGATGCTCGATGTCCAAGTATCAGTGGATCAAGGGGGATTACAGTTTTGCATGCCACTTCAATGAGGTCTTCACAAAAATAAGCCACCCTCGTGCAACCCTCGTGCTGTGGGCGAGCGCTCAAACCCTGTAGCATGGATCATTGATTGCGGAGTCGGTGAAGCCTCAGAGGTCTATAACTCACAATTTCCTTGGCTGTGAAGATAGTCAACGTGTCACAACACGGATATTTGTGCAGAAGAACGATGAATGATAGGACCGAGATGACAGAGGGTCACGGACTCGGTTCAGACCAGCGCTTGATATCGGTTCAGGGCATTCGTCCGATGCGAGAAGGATCATTTTAATTGGATCGATGCTCCGGAAATCGAATCACTCAACGAGGCGAAATTGTGTGCTAGTGCATATCACATTAACACCGTACGCCAGGAAGGATACAGGATGGTTGAGTGTCAATACACCCTAGTATCACGTTGTTCGAAACTGATTCCTAACCGAAACAACGATCATGTAAGTAATGTAGAAGAGGCACAGAGGAGGCATGCAGGAGGCGAGTGTGACCCATGCGTGATCGAATCATGTACAAACCAAACCTGTTTCTTCCTAGTTTCTTCCTTTGGGAAGACATATTAGTTTTTAACGAGGTTTTGCGATCCGCCTTATTGAAAAAAGTCAGGTTGTGAGGGTGGCGTCAAACAGGCTCCGCGACAGTTAAGCAACAAGGCGTCGTGGTCAGGACAGTTGGGGGAGGTGCAATTGGTGGGATTATGGAGAATAGGATGAGCGGGAACTAGGGTTCTCGTTTGCCAGTGGAAGGTGAGAGCGAGACGACGCTCAGGCTTACCTGCCAGGTTTCTGCCGGTCACGTATAGCAGTGTATCCTCCTCGGGTCAGCGAGCATCAATGCTATGGACTGGTCCAGAAACCAGGGAGGTCTTGACAAAGGGAAGTCGATATCCTTGGTAAGAAGGGAGAATTTTTTTCTGTGCTTCCTTCAGCTTCATTATGCATTCGATGTTGATGGGAATTGGTGCGATTGGGCAATCCCGCAGCAATGAGGTGGTCGTCTTGCATCTCACGTACGGTACACCCACACAACATTCCTGTATTAAATTGGTCAACTTTTGATGGGACCCTATGGGACCAATGTTGTGTGCTCCGTGGAACCGTATAGACCTCTGGTGTTTAAGCTGAGGGCTGAGGGGTTCAAGTTCTTGATGGCGTCGGGAGTCAGCGCAGACGCGTTCGCGGCCAAGGTCAAGTTCTCACGCAACACTCAACTTGGGTAGTCTCCCGTAGGTAGTCGTTCCTACTCATCCAAGTACGTCCTACAGAACTGTTCCACGTAATTCGATCGGATATCAACTCTCATCGAAATTCGCTTGGGCCACGAACGATGACCCCAGTGCCCGTCGAGGTGATCCACCAGATATTTGGCCTCCTCGATCCGTTAGAAGTCCTCCGGCTGAGAAAAGTAATCCGCTGCTAGCGTTCTCTGACCTGATCGCTGACTCGTGACCCCGCTAGGTTTCTAGGCAATTCCGGGATATAAGTCACGAACCCAGACTCTGGAGGGACTTATACTCCAACGCTCGTTTAATGCTCCCACCTGCATCACAAGACGTGCAGAAACCAGGCATTGCCCGATTTGGAATGTCACGCATGTCACCGTTGAAACGATCACGCCCGCGTCATGTCAGTGACGTCAGGCGCTCGAAAACATCCTGACATCGTTTTTCTTCGTTGCCCGCAGCAGACATTGTCCTGTCGTGTTCAAAATGTAACGGATATCCCCTCGTCGCGTAGATAGCATGCTGGTATTGCAAGGTATTACAGGCCATTGTCAAACCCAAGTCTCTACCTCGCATGAACAACGAAACAAATATAAACGCCCTAGGAGTCCTCGACGCGCTCGCGCTCGCCACGATCACCATATATCAAACGAATGCCAACTGCTCATAGCGCACCATATCCCTCCTGAGCCCAAATATCATCATCCAGCTCTTCTCCCTCGTCGGCCACAACACGGTCGAGCTCGTTCTCATAGTCCTCGTCAGTAACCTCTCGATCAATACCTTCGCCTTCTTCTCTCCCGTCCTCATTCCCGTCAATGTCCGGTTCAACGTCCTCGTCACTGGCAACCTCTTCCTCAACGACCTCGTCACCTACCTCGTCGTCCCCAAAGTCCTCAGGAACGCGCCCCTCCCGTTGCAAAAAATCGTCCCAATCTCGAGTAGCCTTGTGGCCAATTCCTCCGCCCCGAAAACGCATGAACATATCACGGTCAACGAACCTGCATAATGTTTAGCTTATTTGCGACACAACACGATAACCGACTTACATATTGACATAAAAATATCGCCAATCGACATTCCAACTACTATCCACCTGAGGACGGGCGAAGGTTTGATTAAGATGTTCTGAGTCGTCTGTTCCACCGTAAGCGAAACCAGGTATGAGATGGACCCCTCGAATGACTAAGTTCGGGTCAATGAAGCCGAACGCATCTGCTGAATGATCTTTTTCGAAGAACTGAACACGGTAAAGGCGCTTTGCATCCCATCCGCCACGATGATTTGAATCCAATTGAAACCACTGAACGAAAAGGATGTCCATCCGAACGGGCTTCGCAAAGTGCGAGTATTGGTCCTCTCGATGCTCCACCATGATGTGGAAGATTTTTACCACGCGCGCATACCAGTAAGGGTGTGTTCGCTCGTCCTCCTGTGAGAGGACCATGATATCAGCACGTGACAGTGGGTTGATCGTGTCTTGCTCGCGTCGGAGATCGTAAGTCGTGTAGTTGATGCGTAAGAGCGGATGGTTGTGGATCTTGTTGTTGTAAAAGACGAGACAGTTCCGGTCTTCGTCCGTGAAGTCGTATTCATCGCCGTTGTACGCGAGTCCACGCATGCGTGCCAATACATGATCTTTGAGTCTGGGGAGGAAGTTCTAATATACGACATATTAGCCTAAATAAGTTGAATGAATGAATACGCACCACAATAGCGGGATCTTCGCCTTGTTCTCCGAGCCATTCTGTGAGGTCCTGAATGTCTCGTGATGTCGTAGCAATGTGATAATGATCTGCTGGAGATGACCGTACTCGTTCTCGTCGTTGAGGTCGGGTATCTTCGGTTACAAGTGATTCTCGTGCAGTGTTTACCCTGCGTACGAACCGCTCTATTGCTTCTTGGTTCGCCATACTCGTGACCATCATTCCCTTCTTCTTTCCTGACCGTGGAAAGCGCCGCTTTGCATAGCGATGCTCAAGCTCGCCCTGCAATAGTGCGTGAGTCAATTAGTAGCGAAAATAAACGGAAATAGAACGTACAGTCTGAGTGGAGTAATTATCTGTTGTACCAAACTGACGGATAGTGTTGGCATAGTCACCGAGGGCGTGAAATTTATAAGTCGAAAGATTCAGACTCTTCATCTTCGGCCCCGTCGAAGACTTTGCTGATGTCGTTGACTTGGTATGCTTTGCGGCAAGAGCTGCTTCACGACGTCCGCGGACTGCATATTCATGTGGGAGCTCGGTTGTGTGGTAAAATGCACATGTACTTCGTTCAAATTTTCTCGTTGCTCGGCCTAGGGAGATGGTCGTTATTTCAAGAAGGGAGAGAGTGTCGTCTGTGTGCATCCGGAGTTTTCCCAACGCATGCCATGTTGCCAGAACAAACAGTAGATCAAGAACAATGGTATTGTGTGGCTCCGGGAGCAGTCCCTCAAAGACGGGAAGACTGCACTGTACGACGACAAGTGAATTATTCTTGTCTAATATCATAATTCATGTCGTACTTACCTGTAATAGGTCTTCATAGTCACGCGCAGCCAGTCTTTTCATAGACGAGGCATTCTGATGGAATTTTCTGATGGTGCCTCGACCAAATGTTGGAACCCGACGGTATCTAGGTTGTGTCAAACATGTCCCGTGATGAAAATAACATCACATACCTCCAGTTAAGTTCTTGGACTGCTATTCCTCCCGCTGCATGCAAAATACGCATCAAATGTATGAAAATTGCCTTCCAAACCCCTAGTTCAAACTCGTGGAGAAAGTCAACCACAAGTAGGAGGAAGAAGTTGATTGCGAAGATGCCAAATGCACTCTATCAGCGCCGCGAGAGAAGTGTCAGACTGTTAGTATCAAATTGTCGAGAATTAAATAAGCTTGGTACATACACAAACAGGGGTGAGTGATTGGCTTTCAAGATACTTCGCGACGGCTCTACTCGATATCTTTTTACCATACTTGAACATCTTTTTGCGTGCCTTCTTAATCTTGTTACGATATGCCTCGTTGTTTTCACGAGTTCTCTTTCGGGTCGCGATGTCAGCTTTATCTCCCATTTCACGGACATTCTTCTTCTCTGCAAGGCACCGGGGACAAAGACATTTTCCCAAAAATTTGACGCATGCCATCAATACTCTCGGGTGCAAAGTTCAGTGATGAATAGATAAGAAGGTCTATATGGCTTACTTTTCTGGGTAGTCGGCAGCATGTGTGAAGAATCGCGGGAATGCTCGCCGCGTGATACCATCACCAAATTCCATCACCATTCCAGACTCATAAGCTTTCCTGAAGGCATCGTCGTTCAGCAACAACTGCCACACTGCATGGACGAGTTCCCGCTTGCAATAGGTATACATTTCTTCTGTTGATGGCTCATCGTAAGCCCTTTGATAGATATCCTGGAAATCGTCTGGCAACTATGATAGCGGTGAGCTAATTGTGTGTGGTAATTAATTTATGTTACGCACTTTTGGAATATATGCAACATGATGGCATGCTCCCGAGGTTGGCTTACCACGAGCATATTTAGATTGATTGCCGAAGAAGAGATAAATTGGCCAGAGTGATGCGTCACCAAAGTTTGCGAGCTGGGTGGCATCGGACCAAAACATAAGAGGCACAACGATGCGCTCATATGTATCACCTGCCTCCCTCGGAAGAGAGTTGATCTCTGCGTGAGCCTTGAGCATTTCGGGGGAGGAGTAAGTCTCGGAATAGACTCTAAGTGTGCGACCGTCAGCTGATTTCCAATATTCTTCAAATGGAGTAAGATGAAACGTTTTCGAGATCTCGTCCCTTAATACTGATTTGATAATGTCGATTAGCGAGCGATGGGTGACGTCGACGGAAAGTGTCGGTATGTCTGGGTCATATTCAGAGTCGTACTCGACATTCTCTTTGGGAAGGGGGATTGTAACTTTGCTCTGTCTCCAGCCATGCTCAGCTCGGAAGGGATTTCCTTCCTCGCTCAGGTATTTCTGAATATTCTTCCGCTCTTTGTCGTGTGAGAATGTCACGTGGGCTGCAGGGTCGAACGCGGGGTCTTTCATAAACGTCCAAAGACGTTGTAGCTCAGCGATGGATTTCGTGGTTGAGCCAGAATACTGCCAGCACATGAGTAAGCCAGCAGTGGGATTGCTGAATGCCGAAAAAAGGTTCTCGCGTGTGATGTGAGCGACTGGATAAAGACTGCCAACCCGACTTGCAGCATGGGGAAGGTCCTGCTCAAGCGTCGGGGCATCAACGCATGAGGCAATAGATGTATTCGCGTCAGGATTGACTGTTGGTTGCGTGGGATATACACGAAAGAGGCCAAAGCTGTCAGGCTTGGTTTGGAAGCGAGGAATAGATGGTTGTGGAGGATGAGGGGAACGTGGAGTTGGCAGAGCATCTGGGGTGAGATCAGGCGGGAGAGGGGGGACTTGACGGAGACCCGTCGCGTCCGAGTCGCCAGGCAAGTAGTCATTGTATCTCGCAGGTAGACGAATATTTCGTCCTGAGCGAGCCAAAACGGGTGGTGGATCTGGCAGGACATCAGTGGCGGCAGTGTGTGAAGGGCCAGCCTGAATGTCGTTTTCAATCTCGGGCTATGTAATGGAAATAAGGGACTGCGTTTTGACGACACAACGATTGACGTACGTCTATTGGTGCTTGGTCATCATCAGCGTCTGGGAACTGTGGTAAATCACGGTCACTGCGAGTGGCAGGACTCGGAGGGAGGTTGCGACTTGAGATACTAGTACGATCAGGACTTGGAGCACGTTCAGGAGTCGGAACTTGTGATGAGATCAATGGTGGGGAGTCCCGATGGCTGCGCTTTCGCTTTTTCTTGTGACGCCGATGTTTTTCGAGGTGATGATGTGTCGAGTAAATGTCGTTAAATCCAGTTTTGTAGACTTTGCACTGGGATTCATGTGCACTCAGGGCTTTGACGACAGCGAATTCCTTACCACAGAGACAGCGTAAGATGTCATCCATGGCTCGGTTGGAAGGGGGGACATGTCGAACTTGAATTGTGCTGAAAATATGGTTTTATTCAAGTCTGGTCTATATACATCGAGATCTGTAGTGACAATAGGGTATATATCTGCCAAACATATTCAAAATGAGTTCCCAAACATCATTAAAAGACTGGACTTACTCATTTTGCAGAACGATGATGGATGTTGCAGATAGAGCCGCCACACATAAGCTTAGGAGTGGCTTGAGCCATTTGTGGCATGAATTAGGTAAGCCAAGGGCTTAGCTTTGAGCATTGTGCCGCATCATCAATCTTAGCATCCAACCACGACATGGCGAAACGCACCCGATCACCCAGTGTCACTGCCAGCGACTCGTCTCAGGGATCTGACTTGTCCGAGTCTGAATCTCCGAGGCCTCAGCATGCTGCGAAACAGAAGAAGAAGAACGCCACTGGCAAAAATGGCAGTCGAAAAGACCAGAAACGTAAATCTCGGAAGTAAGTTCAATGCAATTCAATTAGAGTCTACTGATTCACAAAACGCAGGAGTTCTTCAAGTGGTCCACATGCTGACCACGACTCAGAAGGCTCAGGCTCCGACGCTGACAAGCCAAAGCCTGAGCCAATCGATAAGGAATATGGAGTTGCAGCCCGTGCCGTTGCACGATGCGTTGATCTTTTTTGTCAGCCTCGCAAGGTGGTCGATTACATTCTGCTCCTCAATCAAGAAGAAGCTGCAAAGAAAGGGGAACTCGATGAATCTGAGCGCGAACGTGAAAGACGAAATCAGCTCCTCCGCACAATGTAAGCTCAATATATGCGCATTAACTGATCGTGCATTGATGTAAATTACCCATAGCACGAAAAGGCAACAGGAAAGGTATCAACGCGCCTACGACATGTTCGTGGAGCTGGCCCCCGGCTTGAAGGACCTCATCAACAATCCATCGAAACGGAATGAGCTGCAGCACGTTCTGAGCGGGGTAAGCCTATGCGCATATGCGTGTTCCATTTAATAATTATATACCTAAGATGAAAAAGGCAATGACGGGTGTACGCGCCGATGATTGCTCTGGTCTCAAGGAGCGAATCGGACGTTACGTCCCCGTAAACCCCTCAAAGGACACTGTATCTCCTCCAATCCACAATGGACAGAGTTCCCGGTCTCACCTGGGCTTCAACCACCCCATTCTCGCGCGGTTTCTATGCCCGGTTAGTCACCTAACAGAGTTTGACAAGGATCCCAAAGGGTAAGCCCACAGCCGCCTGTCAACCTGTGTTTGATTTCGTCGGCTAGTACTCTTCAAAAATTACTGGACGGAAAGATCAAAGTACTCTCAGAAGTCTTTCCTGCTTTCATATGGTCAGGCGAGCCACCTGGGGTCAACTTCGACGAAGGTAACATGCTCGAAGGCATGTTTGAGGGCTACTTTCTCGCACGTGTATGTCAACTCAATTATATTGTTTGTGATTGTTAACTCAAACATCCAAGGTAATGCGTCATATATTTAGGGGAGCTTCAAGTGCTTTCGGTGAAGAACCGACTGGTAGTCGCTCATGCAATGCTGAGCTGCATGCGATGAACAAAGTTGTGGCTCCGAACATAGCATATGCCTGTCTACAGGTACGCTATATAGGTCAGATCTACGATATATGACTTATGCCCTTCAGGCTCGATTCAATATAAGCGCCAAGAATAGATGGTCAGAGAAGGACGGTGCATTCAACTATCGACTCTTTTACTACGCGGTCTTGGATACAATCGAAGACTGCGCAGATCAAGAGTGGATGAATGCACTGCTGCGATTCCACAATCAGTATGTATCTCCGAGTCCCTTCGATTCTCGCCACTGACGGAGTCTCACTGGCAGTGTTGTGTTTGATAACGAAAACGGTCGCGAAGACTCCGACTCCACGGATGGTTCGGGGGACAAGAACGGCACTAGTCGCAGCTCATCAGACTCTTTTCTTGCAAGATTACGTGCACAGGCAACTGCGCGGGCGTGCGCAGCAAACCAGAACGGCCGTGAGGAGACTCCTACTGGCAACAATCCAAATGCTGGGCCATCGCACGGTTCTGATAACCCTCAGCCTGAGGCCGGTGCCACGGGTGAAGAGTTGCCCCCCACGCCGGCTGCCGCCAGCATTCCCCCGCGATTTGCATCCATTTCAAACGAGGCCTCGGGCTCCGTTCGCGCCACTTCTTCATCGGTTCAACCAACCAGTACTCCTCCGCGGCCTCCTCTCGCGGCTGTACACAATTCTACCCCTTTAACTAGGAAGCGAGGTGCTGAAGATATGGAGAAGCTCAGTGACCTCTCGGAGTGCGAAGACCCCGAGGTCCTAGCTCGTAAGTCACGCGACAAAGGGAAAGGAAAGGCTTCCCAGGTGCTGGAATCGTCGAAGGAAGCGACTTCCCCCGCCGCTGCACAGCCGAAGAAACAGAAGAAGGCCCCGAAAAAAGCGAGGACTCGCAAGTAAAAGGTGTGCGCTTTTGATTCATCATCTCGCCTCTTTTGATTCTACTGGTCCTCTTTTAGTTCATTTATTGCATCGCCTTCAGCCTCGTTCTCGCTCTCTGCCCATTCGTCCGTCATCTCGACCAGTTCTCGACCAGCTTTCGCGCTCGTTCGGCTCTCGTCTGCATCACCTGGTTCTCGTTCGTCCAGTTCTCTCGTTTGTATCACCTGGCTCTCGCCCATCTCCTTTGCTCTCACTTGTACCACCAGTTCTTGCTCGTCTGCCTCGCCCCCGATTCAAGTTGCATCGTCGGTTTGCTGTCGTGTATCACCAGTCCTTGGCCTGCCCGTCTCCTCTGCTTCTCATTTGCACCATCCGCTTTGCCATCAACCCCAGTTGCGTCCCCACACTCAGATTACTATCGGACTATTTGTCTCCAGGTCATTTTCACTCGTGACCGCCGCTGATTATTATAACTATTGGTAGACATGCACAGTTCATACAGTGTCCGTACGCAAATGTATTGACAGTGAATATATTGTCTTGTCATGCCATACCTGTGTGTCGGCCAATGCTTGGCCATACCTGAATTTAATTGTAGGTCTTGCATATCTTAAGCCACCAGAAAGTGCTCGTGCTGCCAGAAAAAACGATTGATTGAATGGTCAGACATAAGTTCGCGGAAATGACATAGCTGGCGAGCGACATGGAAGATGACATAAGCTGGTCTTAACATGTCTTCGCATGTCTGGTTTCTGCACGTCTTGTGATGTGGGCCATTTCCTTGGCAGTCTACTCAATTTCTCGAGCGCAGTCTCATCCGTTCCGAGCTACTGTCCAAGACATGGACTACACGGCCTACCAAGGTCGTAGACCATAATTTCAGCGTATGGCAAGGGGATTACGCGGAATCGTGGGCTGTCCTTCTTGGGAGGTGGTGCATCTGGCTGGAGGAGGACACCATCATACAGTGCCACGATGTTGACACGAACACTTATCAGGTTCTGTACGATTCTACGCTCGTGGGCCAGCCAAGAATACGCTTCTCAGCGTGTTCTACAATGGACGTCGCTGGGCAGCGGATATATATCCTGTTGAATGACTTCGAGACACATGCGCCATACCACTTCAGGTAAGTAAACCCTCCACCAAACTGGGACATCCGGCATGAATCTAACGTATGCGCCCAGATGCTTGCTCTTGTTCGATATCAACGACAACGGCTTGTCAGGCCCCAAAAGTTTCGACCTATCCCATGTCTACTCCGAGCCTGATGATGTATGGACTTTGTCACTGTCGCGCCAGGCTCATCATCACGGTGCGACGAGTTTGCTTTGTGTTCAGCAAGACAATCAAGTCCCATTGTTATTCGACGTCAATACTCATATTCTCTATAAACTGCCTCGATCTGAGGATATTCCGGTACGTGATTGGATGTGATTGTTTAATATCCCCATAAACATTCGAGCAGCAGGATCAAATTCCACCTCTCCCAGAATCTGATCCAAATGATACATGGACTCAGATCGTTCGAGCGCGAACACATGTCATCGCCTTTCGGATGGCTGGACTCGCTCCCGTCGTTATCCAGGCATTCGCTGTCCCAGACTCACTCAGCGATCCTGAGCTGGATGGGATTAGAAACCTTCGTTTGACCCACCAAGGGGCTATTCATCTCGATCTTCGTTGCTGCCACTCCTTCACGCTTCTCCGCAACTCTCAAGTTGACCCTGTTGAGAAGTCGACAAACATCAGACTCCTCCACGATGCTTGTCTCAAAGACACGAGCAGCACGATATCCTGCATCGATCTCACCCTACCTAACTCCCAATCTCCTTCCGATATTCCGCCCATCTCTACACGCTCACAACACCTCTTCAATTCCACGCAGTTCCGCCAAATGTACGAGGCATCCGACGATGGGTATGTTCGGGGATTGTTGCTGGAAAAGAGACTCGCGGGTCCATCGAACGTTCGCAAGATCAGCATCGATGCGAGCGAGGAGGTATGTAAAACTGTCATGGGTGACCTGTCAATTTCTCCCTTCAGCCAGCAAGTCATGTTTGATGGGTTTGGAGGAAGAGTCCACTTTCATCAAACCCACTTCGTGCCTTACGAATCAGCATGGCCTCACGAAATCATTACGGTCGAGATCGATTAGCCATGTAGTACGACTAGACTTGTCGTTGTACTTGCGTAAACGCAAGTCCTCACAACCGTTTCTATTCAAACATGGGATGGGTCCATTGTCGATTTTTAGACTTCTTCCTGTTGCGATAGGTAAGTATTAGTCTCCCCTAGACAGACCGAAGTAGGTAAGTATCGCAAGTACTAGTAGTTGTGCCCGTAGAGTATTGGTAATCAGGCGGTTGTTTGGCAAAAGCCTTGAAACCAAACAACGTCAACGTACGTTCCCAACCCCCAGACGTCCAAGTGGCGGTCGTCACAGACGTGGTTACATTATTTCTTCAAGCTTCTACCTCAGTGACAGAAAATGGACGACCTCACTGTAGAGGACGACAAGAAACCATTTGAACCCGAAGCTGCGCCTGATGAAGACGCACAACCTGACCCCGACGAGGAGCTCATGCTGGACAGAGGGAACGGCAGAGTTTGGTTGGTAAAGGTGAGCACCGGTTTTGATATGGATTAGAGTCCGCCAATGAACTTGGGTCTCTTCATGACGCTCGAGACATTGTCGTCTGACATTCTCGTTTGGAAAGATACCCAAACATTTGATGGCAAGATGGGCAGCTATCGACAAAGAAGACATACATCTTGCTACAATCCGAATATATCAAAATGCTGTCAACTCCTCTGGACGATCACCGCGCATATTCCTCTTTCTGCCTCCCGACCCCAACGACACAACTCCCCGTGCACCGGAATTGCCCACATTTCCCTTAGATGCCGCGTACATACCAGCTGGAGAGAATGGTGTTCACGTGGACAGATACGAATTGGACATGGTGAACGAAGCCGTCGAAAACCAACTTGTCGTGGCCGAACGTCCGAAAGATCCTGTTCCACCTGCTGCGGGAACCGCTGCCGCACACACGTATAATCCCCGTGCACGCACGACTATCCTGACGGGTCGTGTTAAACACGAATGCAGTCTACGACCCCTTTTCAACGATACGTACAGACGGCAAATGCGAGAACGAAGTCGGGCTTACAACACACCACGGAGACAAATCCGCATGATTGAAGAAGCAGGTCTAAGCGGTGGTCGTGGTGGAATTAATAGATTGAGCAGCGGTGTTGCGACTGGCTCTTTCGCTGATATGATTGTCAGTTTCCTGTTTGCATTTTTGCCGGGGACGGACTTACGGTGTTGACCAGAAAACGAAACAAAAACCCGCAAAGGGTACGTTCGAGCGTATGGCTCGTTTGCCGCGCAATCAATTGCTGGATTTGTTGTTCCAACTCTTCCGCGAACAACCTCATTGGAGCTTTAAACCTCTAAGAGAGCGTACTCAACAACCCGAGGTGTATCTCAAAGAGGTGCTCAACGATATCGCTATACTTCATCGCAGTGGGGAATATAATGGCCTGTGGGAGCTTTCAGAAATATTTGCAAGAGAAGGGGTGGGTGTCGTGAGCCAGCATCCGCGTTTCCCTGCTGACCTGTCGATCATGTAGGTCAAAGCCGAGAATGTTCCTGGGCCAAGCTCAGGTGTGAATGATGATGCCATGATGGATGATGATGACGAGGATGAGGATGAGGACGAGGATGAGGACGACATGGAGGAGGTTTCATAATTTCAAAGGTAACCTCCGAATGTGCGGGTCATGCAGTACCAACACTTTTCAATGTGTCCATCATTAATGTACTTATGTAGCAATTGGGATTGGCCATTCCATCCACAGCTTTCAATATGATTGTTTCCAACACCTCTCACGTCCTTGGTTGTGATAGGTGTAAGTGCGGTCAAAACTCCCACCCTAGCAATGGGCGCCCCAGCCTCGCGGCACCGCAGTACTTGAGTCATTGACCCATTCTGATTCGCGCGACGTTACATTGGTTGATCTGGCACTCCGCAGACCTTCAACCACCATGTCTGTATTCAGTCCTCCGCTCGTTGGTGATGGGCATGGGAACTATATGATACACTTGGTAGGAAATAGTGGTAGGTCAAGTCCGTATGAACAAGCTACAGCCCTTGAAGCCGAGGTGTTCATTAGGAACTGGGAAGGTAAGTCGGCGGAAGCCCTCGTGAAATATCCCAAACGGACACGCCTCTCAGTCAACCCTCGGCACCTACCTTTCTTCAACATTGAACCTACCTCATATCGCACTCGACGCGATTGTCTGGAAGCCCAATTGGGAAAGAACCTCGGACGAGGAATTCAGAGAACAGGTCGGGGCGTTGATGACACAGAACCCGCAAGGCTGGATCATTGATGGAAGCTACCGCCGGGATTTGGGACCACTGGGGGAAAATGTCACGG
This sequence comes from Chalciporus piperatus, assembly GCA_038093975.1. Classification (NCBI taxonomy): domain Eukaryota; kingdom Fungi; phylum Basidiomycota; class Agaricomycetes; order Boletales; family Boletaceae; genus Chalciporus; species Chalciporus piperatus. The sequence continues at coordinate 144,424 of JBBPTG010000028.1, forward strand.
ACGTCATCTGTGCGTCTGTCAGACTTGGGTTATTGCATAGCGCTCACAGCGTTCGGCGGATCCTCTGGTTGTCAATAGGGCTTGATCCACCGTTGCACTTCTACCTGCCTCGACTACTCTGGCGCACGCTTATGCGCGTACTTGGACTCTGGCCCACTTGCGCTGAAGGCTGTTCTGAGACTTGGGCTGAAATATTCTCGACAAAAGGTATCGTCTGGTACTGCATTAGCAAACACTCGCCTACCAGAACCAAGTATACGGAATGGCTATCACGGATGAGCGTAGATCGAGGAGGGAAGATGAGGCGCTTGGACGAGTCTCGCGGAGAGCTGGCTAAATGGAAAGAGGATCTCGAGGCGGATCTGAAGCGTGTTTAGGTTTGCCTCATGTTTGTGTGTATCTGCCAAGGAAAGCGCTGGCAACGCGAGTGCAACGATGCTTCACCGGAGTCCGGCTGAGTAGGGTCACCGTCGCATTGACTTGCAATGGAGGCCTGTGCAAGGAGTCCTGTGCAAGATTGATGCTGGAGTCTGCTAAGTGCCAGTTCCTGGTCTGGCATAGCGTTAGTCGCCGAGAAGAGTTTAGTACTTCGTTGCTATGCTTCCGAGAAGAATATCCGAGTCGTGCCAGCTTCGTAAGTTCGTGCCCGCGCGTGCAGTACTGTTACAGTAGTCTGTGCATTGTTCTCTGGCTCAGGGACTAAGTACCTGTGTCGCCAAGGGTCCTAGCACTAGTGGAATGGATGTTCCAGAAAGAAAGAAAAAAAGAGGATAAAAAGACTAGTCAGAGTCATATTTCGGTGGCAACCGACTGTAACCGATTAGTCGCGGACGCGAGCAGCCTCGATTGAGAAGTTCAACCGCTGGTAACTATCAACGCCCGCACCGCAGCAGGCTACCTCAGTACTGACAGTACTGTGACACGAACACGATGAGGGCGAACTGTCAGTAGCGTCGTGAGCACGATCCTGTCACAAAAAAAACTTCAACGAGGTCTGGACTCAAAATGATCACCCCGGGGGCTCGAAATTAAATATTCCGTAAATCAACACTCGATCTTACTACTACTGTAAACCCCGAAGACGTACTAGTCGTAACCGATGCAGCAATAAAGGCGGGAGCACCTTGGGCGACTCAATGTCGATTATCCCGCTTCCTGCCACTTGCTGTTACAGAGTGGCCCATCCCACTGGGCGTCCATCTCCGGCACTGATCGCAGTACTTGGCAGTCGGGCCATAGTATAGTATGGCCACCTCAGCGGGCGTCTCGTGCGTTTTCTTAGTTTCTGAAAGTGGTATCGAATTGACTGAAAGTGTGGTTGATATGTCCACAGGTTGGGACCTATGCTGGTGGGTTTCGTGCTAGATACCATTTTATATGGTGTGGTGGTTACCCAAACGCTCGTTTATTTTTCGTGTTATAAGAGGTATGGCTGATTCTCTCATATGTCGACGGTATCCTAACTTCTTGGTCCTGGTAGTGACGGACCTTGGCTCAAGTTTTTCGTACGAACAATCATTGACGGTCAGTGCTCCACACGCTAACAACACACTAGGTTTCTTTCTTGTTTGCTCTAGACACCCTTAACGTAGTTCTTGAGTTCATGTACATGTATGACACATTGATCATTCATTTTGGTAAGCACGATGGCTTTGAGCGTAGAGAACTCTTTCTTACCTTCCTCTCAGGGGACGCTTCTGTGATGGAAGTCGCAAACTGGAGTAAGTGCATTCTACGGGATATGTTGCGATGGTTATAATGGTTGATAAATTGGACTTTGCATCAGTGTTTTCAACCGGTAATAAGATTCACTCTCGATCAGTTTAGCCTTGCGTTGACGAAGCTTAACATCGTTCAGTTCCCGCTACTACTGTGGGTATCATGCATTTCACATTCGAGATATCCTGATCCCTTGTACAGGGTGTCACTTCGGCTGCAGTACAACTCTTCTTTGCATGGAGGATGAACATCCTCAGGCAGAGCAAAATATTGATTTGCGGAATAGTCAGCCTGGCTGTAGTTGGGATGCGTAAGTCGCTCCCCTATGGCTGATAGATGCGAGATGATCGATGATTTCTCTGTAGTCGCCGGCATCGGTACTGGGGTTGCGGTCAATATCGTGCCTACCTTCACGGAGTTTCACAGATTCGAATCCATTGTCATCATGTGGCTTTCTGTGTCTGCAGCGGATAACCTCCTCATCACGACTGCTCTTGTGTGGTCTCTGGTATGTTAAAACGGCTTCTCCAGAGGCATGCACTCAAGATCATAGAGGGAATACCGCACGGGTTTTGCCGACACTGACCATTTGATTAAGAAGATAATTCGAGGTTAGTTAAGCCATCCCTTGATTCGTTCTGTATCTAATATTTCCCAGTTACTCTCCATACTGGTTTACTGACAGCAGTATGGACAATAATTGATCTTTCAATATATCTGGCCCTCGTGAGTGTACATCTATGTGGCATCAATGGCTTGCTGATGTACTTCGCAGACTAATGGCATGTTCGTATCCCGCCCTTCCACGCCGTTTTATCGTCTGATCTTTGTCGCTAGGCATCTTGTGTTTGTCCTACCGCTGGCAAAATTCTACACCAACTCGCTACTATCTACATTAATCTCGAGAGCTCGCGATCCAACCAACACCGAATTCACTGTGGTTGACGGCTCTCGTCATTCTGAGCGTCGGGTCAGCGGCAATTTTCTATGCGGCCATAGGGGCTAAGCCTAGTCAATGAACACGAGCTAACTGAATAAACACAGGAGGATTTCCTTCAATTTGGTCCAAGAGCAGAGGTCAGTATCCATCACAGTTTGGCGGTGTCACGGTTCTCACTGACACACGCAATCTACGAAGACCGTCACAAGACAGTCAGACATCGTCTTCGAAGCTGTCGGCGCAAAAAAGCTGGAAGACCAAACGACGTCCTTTACACGGGACGATTAGGAAAGCCAATAGACTTCTCGGACTTGTTCTTGTTTAGATTCCCAATGGCAATATAGGCACACATAGCTTTGGAGTGCTGAGCGTGGACTCTTCGTGCGTCTGAGTGAAGCCATGATGTGTATACTATTGTATCGTTACTCAACTTCCCAATTGTTTGAAGTACACCTGGGCAATAGAAGTTCTTGACGTGTCTTGTGGGATTTCATTGTCGGGAAGACACTCCCGCTCGCCATGATGGGATATCTTGCATCCGTTTTGATTGCAAGAGCGGTTCTATCAACCCCGCCGGGTCTTGAAAGCTGTTTTTGGTTGCAAAGGCGTCCAACGCACTGGCAGCGACCGCGGACTGGGTGGCGTCATCGCGTCAAAATCAGCCGGTGGACCAGTTGAGGGGAACTCGTCTCTTTCAGAAACCGGCAAGAAACGCGAGGCACCAGCTGAGAAGAACGATGACGTCACCTGTTGCACCCCGGACATACCTTTGGAAATCCGCGACTGCGAAGTTCGGTCGAGGCGACGACAAGATGAGCCACGAGGATAGCAATTTGTCCCGGGGTCTGCTGTCGGTACTCTTGCCTGCGAAACGGCTGCTATCTGGCTCGATGCACGCGCCTGTGGAACGGCTCCCAGTGGCTCAGGCTACATTCGACGCGGAGGATGTTCCTGGGGAAATCCTTTACCAAACCTCGTTCTTGGGTTCCCATCTAGGATCATCCAGCGGGGGGGGGTCGAAAAAGAGGAACGCCAGATCGCTGTCGACCAGAACAAGCCCGAGCCTGAATGGTCAGACATGTAGAGAAACCCGTCAATTCACGCAGACTCGCACGAGAAATCATCAACGTCTCGGTCGCAGAACGAACCCTAGGGCAGCAAGATTGGCACGGGGTATGGTGATAACGCCTGCGCACCAGGTACAGTTCCCTGGGATGATGGGCTTGGGGCACGTCCATCGTGATTTTCGTAGCAGTTGGATGTCGATATCGACGAAGGTGCGTAAGTGGAAGTAGTACTCGACGTGCGATATTTATTTTTTGAGGCTAACGTGGTGGTGGTGCTGCATAGATCGGATGGAGGATGGATGACGCGGCATAAACGGTGGATGGCCTACAGAGGCTGAGCAGGCGGTGATTCTTTAGGACCTTTTTTTGCATGTTGATTTGTTTCAAGTTCCTTCAATCTTCGGTCTGTCTAGGGGAGACACTAGTAGGTATGAGTAGCATGTGCCGGTATCACATCCCAATATAGTCTGGTAACCAGCCCGTCTATGATGAGGCAAGCCGTCGAAACCAGACTAATCCCAATATCCCCGGGCCAATATGCCCCGATTTATCATAATCCCGAATTAAAAGCCTATGGTAAGTCACCCGCTGTTTATAGCCTGAGGCCGTATTGTCCTCTACACTGTTACTTACCTGATCATTGTTTCGGTCAGGAAATCTTCCCCACAGCATGTGGCTGGCTTACGTTTGGGGACTCGGATCTGAAGTGACATGCAGAGAACATTACCGTAATCCCACTTACACCTAAGCGTCGATCGTCACCTCGCCCAGTCTTCCCAATCAATAATGATCCCCCACGTTCTGGTGCTCTTGTTCTTCTCAACTTTCGCGCGGGGAACGACGACGAATTCCACCACCACCGACTGTCCGTCTTGCGGTGCGACGGCCTGTAGCTATCGCAGCGTCTGGGACATCCTCGCAAGTTGTGGAGTAACTCTTCTTACCTGCGTCTGGCGCGCCATTCACCCTGATATCCCGTTGACAAAATTGTGCGATACAGGCTGGAGCTAGTTCTGGTGGCTTTTTTTACCCCAGAGTTTTTGATAATGAATGCCCTCGCTCAGTGGTTGAATGCTCTCCTGATGGTGCGGAAATTTCGTAGTAGTAGGTTCCGCTTGATCCTGCGGCATGCTGCTTCTGGCTGAATTCCCCGACTTCAGAGGAGGGTTATAAGTGGACAATGACCCATACACAACGCAGTTGGCAATCTTTAAATGTAGTCTAAAGGTCGGACAAAAGGTGAAAACAAAAGTTGTAATTTAGAATACTGTAGTCGCCAGGAGAAAATCCGAAATATTCGCGAATGAAAATATGCTGGTGAAAAGTCGAAATGTTGGCGCGCGTGATGGCCGAGCCTAAAGGTCAGTCGAAACAAGAAGTTTTGAGGGAGAAAAAAGGGAGGTGAGTATTTGGAGTATCTAATTCAAGTACGAACGAGGGCAATACTTGAAATATTTGCATTGGCAAAACATCAGTCACTATTTCTTATACTGGCAAACAATTAGTCGGAAGTATATTTTAGAAATATACGCCAACGTATGATCTGCGGACGATATTTGAAGTATGGAGTATGGTTTATATTAATCGCCCGACCGTCGCCCGCTCACGCCCCGCTCGTGGAGCGAGCAGCGCACGACGCCAAAGCGACCACTGGCACTGGCACTGGCACACCACTCATCTTTCGGACGACCACAACCACGACGCCGAACAGTCGACGCAAGCAGGTATAAGTTGCATATGTACAGTCTCCGATACCTGATCGACGGCATGTACATATCCGAGTCCATAGTATACAAATCTAAGCTAGGCAACCACAACTCTCATCCATGGGAAAGTCTCTCGTGAGAGCTCGAGTGCCTCTGTCTGACGTTCAGTGAGGTGTGCCATCCATGCACTGTCGTATAGGGCCAACGGCAACCCAGCGAGGGCTTTCCTTGTCGTCACTGGATTGTCGGGGGCACGTTTCCGAACAAGCGGCCGTGATCCCCGTGCGGAAAATATGTCGTCGTCGATGACGCGTTGGAGATCAATTATTTCCAGCTCTCTGTCTATGGTCCTTCGCCATTCCATTCTCTTGACACGAAGAACATTCTCCACCCCATTCTCCACGGAGCTCTCCTCGGAGCTCACACCATATTCACCAAGGGTTTTGATGAGGGACTGGAGCCACTGCCATGCTGGAAGATCGTCGGCATGCGAGTCGGTTTTTAGGGCCACAGTGTGGTCCAGAATGGTCATACGCCGCTGATATTTCTAGGCGGGCGAGGAGTTAGATCAGTGAGATCAGGGGCAGCAGCATCGTGTCAAGCATAACTCACGTTTCGCCGGCGGTTACTCTGCCGACTCTCCTTTCCCCCCCGACTTCGGTCCTCCACCAGCCGCGCCTCAGTTTCCAGGGGCGTCTCAATGGCACCACGAGATGTAAGCTTAGGCTGGGCATCCCGCCAGACAGTTCGCAGGCGCTTGTAGCGTTCCTTGAGGGTTTCGCGCATGTAGTTGTCAGATCTCTTGACCGGCCAATTCTCTTGGGTGCAGCGTAGCTGAAGCTCTTGACGAAAGACATCAAGAATGAAGGTATTCCAAGGCATCAGCAAAATAGCACATCACTTATTTAGACTTAATTAAACTTTTTCTCGTGATTAAGTCTAAATAAAGTATGACTACAAATAAGCATGAATAAGCTTACTCTTTGTCTTAAATCACACTTTTTCAACTTTCACGCCGTGATCGGAACAGGAAAAAGTGGCCTCAATAATTGCACTGCGCCTCCAATAAGTTGAAAAAGTACAATGCCCACAGAAAAGCAATGGTTCATAATAAGCACTGTAATGAAAAAAAGCGGAGAAAGCAAAACATTCTAGGAAAATGATTACTGCCACGAGACAGGACAAACGGAGACGAGTTGGAGACAGAATACGACAGGAAGAAGGGAGACGAGAACACCGAAAGGCGACGAGAATGCCGACAGGACCAAAGGAGATGAGAACGCCGAGGAGACGAGAACGCCGACCGAAAGAGACGAGAACACAGTGAAAGGAGACGGGAATGCGACAGGACGGAACGTATCGAGAATGCGGCGAAAAGAGACGGGAATGCCAACAGGACCGAAGCAGACGAGCAGGACGACAGGATGCAATTTGGAGGAAAGAAATGCTGCGAGGGCGCCGACTGGACGAGACCAGACGAGACAGGTTAGATCCCAAAATTTCTGTAGTGAAACCATTAGTATCAACCATGTTGAGAGAAATGAAAAAAATACAAAGAAGTGAACGGGGATCTACATCGCCGCCGGGCCCGCTCGCAGTCGCTGTGCCGACAGTGTCGGTGCTGCCAAGTTTCAGATTCCTTCGGCGATGCGCTTCAGCAAATACGTCCTGGATGAATTCGGGACCTCTTCTGTTCACTGACAACTTGTAGCCCATAGTCTTGGTGTTCCAGTTCTGCGATGAAAACTGATATGGGGCAGAGGATTCACGTCCCGTAGCCTTGTTGAGGACTTTCGGCAGCTTGACTTTCATTTTTCCATCCGTAGATTCCAACATTTCCGCTATTACCTGTTCAACGTCAATGACGCCGTCGCGAATGAATTCCAGCGCACGTTCAAGCTACGTTGGGGTCAGCATATGCCGACAATGAGTGACGAAATAAACAAAGAAACCGACCGCGGCACAAGCGATGGCTATCACCCCCGCACCGTTTTTCCCTGCGGCGCACTCCTTCGAAACCAACCCGTCAATGGGAATAAAACCGGTAATATTGCTTGTGTGCGTCGTGGCAATGAGTTCATACAAGAAGGGTGATTTGAACCGGTCTTCCGGAGTCAGCACAGTGCTGTTTTCTGGGTCTTGATCTAAGAATCGGTAATCTTTCAACAGCTTCCTAGCCTCGTCGGGGGTCGTGGTGTCATCCGGTAGCTCAGCGAAGTAGCTGATCATCATTGCAAGCGCGCCTGATCCGAAGCTGCTTCGCCACTCGGACATACGTTGTGCAGCCTGTATATTAGATTACATTAGTCAGGAAAGTTAATGAATATAGCACCTACCACAGCATGAACAGCACCGTTGACAACGACACGATGTTTGATCGTAGGGTAGACGGCGTTGAAGATCTCCTGCAGAGCCTTGACAAAGGCTTCGTCCGGGATGACCCAGATGTCCGGTTGGGTCCCACACCAAAGTGTCAAGGTTCCGATAACACCACACGACCACCGTTGGTCGCTTGGCACAGGCAAATCCTTTGTTTTATATTCGCTTCGTTTCTTCAGGTTGTCAACGACACCCTCTTCAGTGTCGAGTGGCAAGTCATCGGCCGCGGAGCTCATGTTGCTCTCTTGCTCCTCGACCTTAGCTTTCTTATGAGCTCCCACACTAGCCTGTGTCTCCGGTTGTACGACGCTCTCCAGTGGTACGACGCCGGCGGACGTCTCGTGCCCAAAGAATCAGTCACACTGCCAATTGATGGGGATACTAGCCAACATACCATACTAGTTGTGCGCTTATGGCCCTGGCCTGAGAGCGGTGTGGCTGATAGCTTCATGACCTTCGTCGAGATGGCCATGCTAACACCCTTCTTCTTGCGCTCACCCTCGGACTCGCTCTCGCCCTCTTCACTTCCAGAGCCAATTTCCGCCTCGGCTGCTTTGCGCTTGACAGTAGTTGAAGTGACACGAAGCTGGGAGAGCGGAGCATCAAGCTCGTCTGCATCATTGTCCTCGGTCTTAATTTGCTAGATTTTGTATCAGAAGAGAAGTCCCGAGAAATAGAATGGAAATTACTTGCCAATATGTTCTCCGTGCGATTCTTGAAGGAGGCTACCATGGCCGCTTTCTCGTCGACTTCATTGACAGTGTCTCCGAACACTTCATTGTCTTCGTCAGCCGTTCCCATGGCAGTGGCGGGTGGCAAGGCTCGTGAGTGAGTGCTGAGTGAGGTTACTGCAGAAGGGGTTCTTGAATCGCCCGGGATACGGTGTGGGGTGAGCCTGGAATCACTTTGTGTCGTCGAGTCTTGTTCAGTCAACTGGGGCTGTTGCCTGGCATCTGCAACATGTGTAACCCATTTGGCCACACTGCTTGCGTTCGGAGGAGAAGTTCGGGAAGAAAGGGCAAGTTCGAGGAAGAATAGTGTAGATTCAGTCAGTAGTAGGAGCATTGACGACAATGCAAGATCAGGTTACTTACTTGTTGTGGGATTTTGCTGTCACATGATGAAGGTGTTAGCCATCAGCACGTGTGAGACTTTGTGAATGTGACTTACGCAGCAGGTCTTCCGCCTTCATTTCACCACGCTTCACTGCCTTTGCTGCACGAAGGGCTTCCTTCAAGGTGAACACTGGCCTCTGGGTCTTCTCCGCAATGATGACAATGTCTGGGTCATTGTCGACCATCATACCTTGACCATCTGGTGCTGGAGAAAATGTTGGTACGTGCGTTTTGCTTGGGGCTTTGCCTCCACTCTTGTTCGGATCATCTCGCTTTGATCGAGCGTTCTGATTGCCACCAGCAGTACCCTTGGCACGAGGCTGGGCACGAGGACGGACAGGCTGAGGCCTAACGGCTCGAGCCTCGGCCTCCTTCATCTCAGCATCCACCTCCATTGCGGCCAGTTGCTCTACGCTGTCTTGGGCAGCTTTTGCCTGTGCAGCCTTCTCCTCCTTCAGCCGTTTGTCGTCAGCCGCCTTCTCTGCCTTGGTACGTCGTTTTCTGTCTGGTTTTAAAATGTCCGCTGGATGTTTATCCACATTAGACGGTCGAGTGCGACGGGGAGAGGGAGGTGCTGGGTCCTGAGTTACTGGGTCTGCCATGGGAGATATACGGTGAAGAACAGAACAGTCAAGACAATTTTTACGATGGCTGACAGGACTCCGGACGGGGCTTCAAGTGGACGACGCTAGTGCTATTTGTAAGTCTCCTCGCCCTGACCGCAAACAACACAATACTCATTTACTGACTGATGACAGACATTATCCGACCGGTAACTGTTCGTTTACTCGTTCGTTTACTACTCTAACATGCCAACTCACTACAGTGAACTGCAGCACCCATGTGGCCATACGGGCTGCAGACGATTTTTCAAGACAACCAGGGGCCGCACGAGACATATACGCACCATGCATACATCAATTCCGCAACCCTCGCCCTCACCACCTGCATCACCTTCTCTGGCCGATGAAACCATTCAAGGTGTCGATATCAACTACGACGAACAACTGTACATGACATCTGACGAATGGGAGGAATTTTTCGCGAATATGCCACCTGACGAGTTAGAAGATCTGTTAGATGAACTAGATGACTTAAACCCACCCGAAATTGGTGGGGATTTTGCTGCAGACGATGAATGGGACCCAGAGTTTTTTGGGGACCCAGACGAGGAATTACCCCCGAACGACCCTGGTGCTGATGCACAGTTCTATGGCCCTGGGAACAAATTTTATCGCAACTATCATAGCGAACTGAACGGTAAGTGATTTGACGTCTTCCGTATGTGCGGTGCACTGACGCTCTGCAGCTCTACCGTGTGATGAGCTCGGCAACTTGCTACCTCCAGATACCAATCCCCAACCAAAAGTCTCGAACCCGAATGATTGGACCCCGTATGAAAATCGTGTCCAATTCGAGCTCGCCCAATTCCTATTTACGCGCAATCAAATGTCGGCAGCTCACATGGATACACTCTTTTATCTATGGGCAGCCACACTACGTAAACACAATGATAATCCACCCTTCCGAAATCACAACCACCTATATCACACGCTCGACAAGACACCAGTCGGCGACATCAAATGGAACCGGTTTGCGGTGGAGTACACAGGAGAGGTACCCGCTACGCCCAATCCTCCCGTGTGGATGCAACAGCAGTATGAGGTGTGGTATCGAGACCCCCGTGAAGTGGTCCACCAGCTTCTTGGCAACCCAGATTTCACCACGGAGCTGGACTTACGACCATATCGTGAATTCCTGTCCCAGGGCGACATGCGGCAGTACGGGGACTTCATGTCGGGGGATTGGGCATGGCAACAAGCGGTAAACATAGACTTACTGCTCGCACTTGGTGCTTAACTAACACGTTCACACCTACAGGACATCATTTCGGAAGATCACGATACACATGGCAGCGTTTTCGTGCCAATTATATTGGGGAGCGACAAGACGACCGTTTCCGTTGGCACCGGAAACAACGAATATTACCCTTTGTATCTCTCAATCGGCAATGTTCGGAACAGCGTGAGGCGAGCCCACCGCGACGCCCTCGTTCTCATCGCGTTCTTAGCAATTCCAAAGAGTACGTCATATGTTTTCTTTGAGAACTCGTCCTGACCCCACGAAGCTGCCAAAGAACAACAGTCTGATGTTGCATTTCGCAATTTTCGACGACAACTTTTTCACTCATCCCTCTCGTTTATCTTACAAACACTCAAGCCAGCCATGGAGAAGCCCGAGGTTGTTTTGTTCGGGGATGGTCATTATCGACGAACGATTTACGGACTAGGGCCATACATTGCCGACTACGAAGAACAGGTACTGTTGGCGTGCATTGTGCGCATGTGGTGTGCACGGTGTGTTTCAGCTTAAAGTGGCCAGTCGAACAACTCTTCTAACTTCGAAATGAATAGATGTCAGGCGCCATCACGTGACCTCGATCAAGACGGTTTCATCCCCAATCGCACTCGCGAATTTGATGCAGCCCTCTTAGAAAGAGTGATGCCCAACGTGCTATGGGATGAATACGGGATTGCAGGTGACCTCGTCGTAAGTCAACAATACTAGTTTATTGTAGCAAGGTCACTAATAATATATCCCAAGCCCTTCACAAATGATTTTCCGCGTGCCGATATACACTTGCTCCTCGCCCCTGACCTCTTGCATCAGCTAATTAAAGGCTGCTTCAAAGACCATCTGGTCGACTGGATTGTCGCCTACATTAAGCTCAGATACACACCACAGAGAGAGTCCGCGCGAGTACTTGATGAAATTGACCGCCGGTAAGCCTGAGATGTGACTCAGAGAAGATCGTTCATCACAGTCTAGACTAACCATTGAACAGAATTGCTGTGGTTGCCCCCTTCTCAGGTCTGCGACGATTTCCTCAAGGTCGCGGTTTTAAACAGTGGACAGGCGACGATTCTAAGGCATTAATGAAGGTAGGCAAACACCCCTCGTCTGTTGTATATCGCTTGTCGTATACTAACATTGTTTAATTTCTAGGTCTACCTAGCGGCAATCGAGGGATTCGTCCCACAAGATATGGTACGCACGTTACGAGCGTTCCTCGAATTTTGTTATCTCTGTCGCCGCCATACCATTATGGACGACCACATCAACAAGATTGACGACGCTCTAAGCCGTTTCCACCATTACCGAGAGGTTTTTCGGACCGGTGACTTGCCTGTAGTCGATACATTCTCTCTTCCCCGGCAACATGCTGCCAAACATTATCCGGAACTTATACGTCAATTCGGAGCTCCCAATGGGCTCTGCTCCTCCATTACCGAATGCAAACACATCAAGGCCGTCAAGGAACCTTGGCGCCGCTCAAACCGCTTCAATGCTCTCGGTCAAATGCTTATCACCAATCAGCGCCTGGACAAGCTTGCTGCATCGCAAATTGACTTCGAAAAACGGGGAATGTTACGAGGGTCATGTTTAGAGCTAACTTCGACATTTTTGAACATGATAGGTGAGTCCGTGTACTCTATCGCATGTCTGATGGTAAATAAGATGCTGATTGTTATTGTTACAGATCAAGCCTTTCCGTTGTTATCCTTAGACGATCCCCCTCAACCCGAGCAACCATCCTCTGACAGAAGACGAAGCATACAGGGCGACAACGACTTATGTGAACCCGATAACAGTCCGGCGAGTCTGGCACCTCACGTCCAGCTTGCACGCACGCCACGTAAGCCTCATCTTTTACTCCAGCGGTTTGGTCAAACAAACCATTGATCTAGAACGAAAACGGGCGCGTGATCTCCCTGCTCTGGGAAACGAGATCAACATCCGAAATCTCGACATCCTCGTTCGCCGATTTTTATTTGAGCAGCTTAACCCCGATGATGATCGGGATCCTCAGCTCGTACCCCCAGTGGAGTATCCTCACTTCGATGGACGGATATATACGTACAACTCAGCATCTTCCAGATTTTATGCACCGAGTGATATCAGTGGTGTCCGGGGCATGCAGCGGGAGTATATTCGATCCACACCAAACTGGCGGAAGGAAGGTCCCCGACGCGACTGTGCCTTCATAGGCACCGGTGCCAGAGAACCCCATGAAACAGGTTTGCAGAACTGCGATGTCGCGCGTATATTCGCGTTTTTCTCCTTCAATTACAGTGGAACTGTCTATCCATGTGCCGTCATACGATGGTTTGACAAGGTCGGTGACACGCCGGACGAGAACACGGGCATGTGGAGAGTTCGTCCGGCCTGTCTTCCCAACCACTCACCTCACTTCGGTGTCATTCATATCGACACTATATGGCGGGCCGCTCACCTTATTCCTGTTTACGGCCCCCGTCCCATCTCTCGTAACGTGAAGCCCTGTGATTCATATGATTCATTTAACTTGTTCTATGTGAACAAATATGTCGATCATCATGCATTTGAATTTGCAGGGTAGCAAGGTGAGTTTAAGACTTGATCCTTGGTCTTTGTCGAGTCATTGATGTGACCATCCAGAAGAATTGTTCGTGCGAGGGCCGGGGACTAAGTTCAACGTGTCGTCGATCGCCACACGACGGGACGCACTCCGTGTCCTGGCGCGTTTTTTTGCCTTGGACCCATCGCCATGCGACTCTCGCCCATGTCCAGGACCTTCAACACGTCGTGGATGGCCACACGACGGCGCTCGCTCGTCCGGCGGCTTCACCCAGCGCGTTTCTTTTCCTTCAACTCATTGCCATGCAACCCCCCCACATCCAGAACCGTCAACGCGTCGTGGATGGCCACGGCTCGTTCGGCGGTTTCTCCCAGCGCCTTTTCCCCTCAACTCATTGCCGTGCAATTCGCCCAGGTCGTGGATGGCCACACGACGGCACTCGCTCGTCCAGCGGTGTCCTTGAATCTCTTTCAGCTCATCTCCCCCCGCGCATTTTTTCCTTCAACTCCATTGCCGTGTGATTCGCCCACGTCCACGGACCATCAACGCAGCACTCGCTCATTCCGCGGCTTCCTTGAACCTCCTTCAGCTAATCTCCCCCATTGCCGTGCGATTCACCCACGTCCACGACCGTCAACATGTCGTGGATGGCCACACGACGGCACTCGCTCATGCAGCGGTTTCCTTGAACCTCCTTCATCTCCCCAGGTGCATTTTTTCCCTTCAACTCATTGCCGTGCGATTCGCCCACGTCCACGACCATCAACACGTCGCGGATGCAGCGGTTTCCTTGAACCTCCTTCATCTCCCCCAGCGGACTGTTTCCCTTCAGATTCGCCCACGTCCACGGACCATCAACGCAGCACTCGCTCATCCCGCGGCTTCCTTGAACCTCCTTCAGCTAATCTCCCCCATTGCCATGTGATTCACCCACGTCCACGACCGTCAACATGTCGCGGATGGCCACACGACGGCACTCGCTCGTGCAGCGGTTTCCTTGAACCTCCTTCATCTCCCCCGGCGCATTTTTTCCCTTTAACTCATTGCCGTCCACGACCGTCAACACGTCGCGGATGGCCACACGACAGCACTCGCTCGCCTTGACCCTCCTTCAGCTCATCTCCCCCAGCGCGTTTTTTCCCTTCAACTCATTGCCGTGCGATTCGCCCACGTCCATGACCGTCAATACGTCGTGGAACGACGGCACTCGCTCGTCCAGCGGTTTCCTTGAACCTCCTTCATCTCCCCCGGCGCATTGTTTCCCTTCAGATTCGCCCACGTCAACGACCGTCAATACGCCCATCCCGCAGTTTCCTTGGATTTCCTTCAGCCTATTTCCCTGTCCCAGTGCATTCTTTTCCTTCGACTCAGCACCGTGCGGTGATTGCTGCAGCTTTGTCGTTACACTTGTTGTACTGATATACACCTACAAACCAATATAATAGACTTCTTATGCCTTATTTAACTTAGTGTTGAACATCCACTTATGTCACTTGCGCGAAATGTTGTGGTGTTAACTTATCTTGGCTTACTTCACCTGTCTACTTGTTCAACACCCAAAAAGTGCCGATAAGTGTGGTAAAGTGTAGTAAAGTTGACATAAGTGATATGCTAAATTGCTGATGGGCGATGAGGAGTTTCGGGACAGGTCGAACGCGATGACGTCCACGTCAGGGCTGGGGCCATCTTCGTATTCATAAGCATGAACATCCTGTGGATTGGCAGGCTGGTGTGTAATGAAGTCGAGGTCTTGTGTGATTCCGAGTTTGTCTTTGAAAAGACGACGAACTTCGCTCTGCAGGCATTGACGTCAGTTGCGTCATAGCGACATACAGTATGAAGTCTCACCAAAATGAAGTCACGATGCTGACTTGGTTCAGTTGTCTTTTCCAGCCGAACTGCGCCATCCTCCATCTTCTTCCGTCTTGGAGTCCGCCGTGGAGTTGGCAGACCACCTCCGTTGCCGAGAACGTTGCGGAAGACTTCCTCCATTCCTCTGGTGAAAGCTTCCATCATGGCGGCAGTGCTGGCAGTAGTGCCCGTGCTTGTCTGAGGCTGACCACCCTCTTCCTCAGGCTCACTGGAAAAAACACCCTTCTCGGTTGTGGGTTTTTGCCGAGTGCTGTCCTAGCCGTGGATGTAAGTCTCCTGGATGATATCAATGTATAAGTAAATTACCTCGACCTCTATCCCAATGAGATGCGTTCTCTGAGAGATTCCTCGGGTTTTCTTAATTCGTTTGATAGCGTCAAGGGAAGGGGAGATAGAAGACGGCGGTGGGCGAGTTGGAGGCGGAAGTGGACGAGTTGGAGGCGGAAGTGGACGAGTTGGAGGCGGAAGTGGACGAGTTGGAGACGGAGGAGGAGGTGGGCGAGTTGGAGACGGAGGAGGTGGTGAGCGAGTTGGAGTTGGAGATAGATGGGGAGCTGGGTGAGTTGGAGGTGGGGGTGGGTGAGCTGAAGACGAAGGTAGTGGCCGGCGACCTGGAGGCGGAGATGGAGGAGGGCGACTTGGAGATGGAGACGAGTGAGTTGGAAATGGAGATGGGCGAGTTAAGTGCGGTTCCTGTTACGATCATTCATTCTTTCCTTTCTCATTACCTTGTACTAAGTCCTAGTCGCTGGTTCGAGTCCTGCCTAGGCCTCTTATTTCTTGCTTGCTTTAGTCAGCGGATGTTCTTCGATGTTCTTTCACATTCCATACTTCGTCATCGCTGACTTGTACTCTTACCAAGCATGACTCATTCCTATTCGTCATAGCTTGTTCTTACACATTCCAACCGGTTCCATGCCTGCCCTTAACTCGTTTCTCTACTTATATAAACCCTCGAGTTTCTCCTGTAAACCTTAACTTAGACCTACGCAATCTAGCTTGGTCATTCCTTGTTTCCTGTGAACCCTCTGAGAGTCACCGTCCCACTCTTGAACGGACGCTAGGCCTTAACGTGGACATCCCATCGTTAGGCTACCTTTGAAACCCTTGCTTTGACTAGGCTTTTGTGTCTACGCTTTGACCTACCCGGCACAAGCGTAACAAAAGGTCTAAGTTTCCCCTGAAGGCTACCTTCGCTGTAGACCTCCACCATTTCCCAACGACCTCGCCTCGACACCTCTCGCTGGGGCCCCCCACGAGAGACCGCAAATCCACAGAACCCTGAATCTTCTGACTCGGGCTCACCTGAAGAGGAAGACCCCTCTAACCCCTACGACACCTCGGATCTTTACGACGAACCAATCACCACCCAAGAGGAACAAGAAGAAACCCTTCACCTCTCCCACGAATTTTCCTCAGCTGTAACCATCCCAAGGTCACCAACGCCACCGTCACCAACCCCAATATCCCGAAGAGCCCCACAGTTCCCTGTGTCGCCTGCTCCCCCACGAACCCCAGCTTTCCCCACTCCTTCCCTTCCCGCACCCGCGTTTGCACCAGGAACATATCAGATACCCCCTACCTTCGTAAATCCCATGTCGTCCTCAAAACCCACTGAACTCCGCATCGGAGCCCCAGACGCCTTTGATGGCTCCTTCGAGAAAAGCACCGCTTGGATGAATTCCATCCAATTCTATCTCACCGTCAACGGCGACGTATACAACACAGATCCCAAGAAGATCGCCTTCGCCTTATCCTACATGTCTAAAGGATCAGCGGCCACCTGGGCTGCCACCTTCCGCCGCAAAGCCATCACCGGCGCTACCGTCACCATGGGCACTTGGGCCCAATTTATCACTGATTTCGAAACGGCATTCAAACATCACGATACCGTAGGAAATGCCGTTGCCTGGCTTTCCACCAAACGCATGAAACCTCTCAAGAACGGAGAGTATTCCCCTTCCCTCTCGGAATTTATTTCGAGTTTCCAAAACCAAGTCGCCCTGTCTGGCATCATCGACAACAACGTCCTAATCGGATATTTCTCCGCAGGGATACCTATCTCCCTTATGAGAAGAGTCAATAGCATGGATACCGTCCCTACCACGATCGAGGATTGGTACAAACGCACCACCCAGTTCCAGACTCAATGGGAACATGCCAATGAAATCGCAAATCGCAATCGTAACCCCACCAAACCTTTCCGTCCATTCTCCTCTGCCAATCACTCTACCCCCGCCAGAGATCCCAATGCCATGGACGTCGACGCCATCCGTATCTCCAAGCTCACTCCTGAGGAGCGGAAACGCTGCCAGGAGAAGGGACTCTGCTTCCGCTGCAGGAAAGCTGGACATCGGTCCAACGCCTGCCCAGATTTCTCCTCAAACCAGAAAACCCCGAGGAAGGTTCAAAAGGTTGAGGAAGAAATTCCCTCGCTGATCGAGATAGATGATGAGGATGAAACCACCGTTCGTAAAGTAGCCTTTGTCACAAAGGGTTTTTAAACCGGGAAGCTCTGCCGACGCAAGCTTCCCCAGTCACGTGTGCACCTGTACTTGTAAAGTCGCGAAAGCGCTCTATGCAAATTCCCATACAGATTATCGTTCCCTCGCACACGATGAAAGCCGTCGAAACCCGCGCCCTCATTGATAGCGGCGCAGACATCTCCTGCATCGATTGGGCCTTCGTACGTAAAAATCGAATCCCAACCACTCGACTCGAAACCCCCATTCGAGTTCGAAACGTCGACCAAACCGCAAACAAAAGCGGAATGATACTCTTCACCACCACCCTCTTCCTCGACATCGAAGGACTTGCGCAAGAAGTAACCTTCCACGTCATGAACTGCGGAAACGAAAACGTCATCCTAGGTCTCCCATGGCTCGAAAAGGCTAACCCAATCATCGATTGGCGTCGACGAACCCTCTCACTGTCAGAATCTATCGATGAGTCAAAAAGGTTATATGCTATGCACGCTTCAGCCTGTAAAACCAATGACCGACTCTTCACTCGACCTACTCCTCCCCCTCGACACTCCTATGTAACCCCGGAGATCGACAAACAACTCTATGACTACCTAGATTCTGAGACCGAATCCACCTTCCTCAATCGCGCCTATGAAAACCATACCCTAAACCGCATCATTCGTTGCGGCTCACGCTTTGTCCCAAACCACGTTGTTGCTCGCCTCACCAGAGCTACGGAACTTGCAATCGCGGCCGAACTGGCCAAACCTAAATCTACCCTTCCGAGAGAATATGCCAAATACGCCTCGGTTTTTGACGAACCTTCGGCCGGCCACCTTCCTCCGTCTCGAATTTACGACCACGAGATTAACCTGAAGGAATCCTTCGTCCCCAAAATCGGGAAACTCTATCCGCTATCCCCAGACGAGAAAAAGCCACAGAAGACTTCCTTGAAGAAAATCTTCGCACCGGAAAGATACGTCCTTCCAATTCCCCCCAAGCATCTCCCTTCTTCTTTGTCAAAAAGAAAGACGGAAAACTCCGACCCTGTCAGGACTATCGATATCTGAATGAACACACTACCCGCGACGCCTACCCCCTTCCCCTTATTGGAGATCTCGTTGACAAACTCAAAGACGCTAAGATCTTCACCAAATTCGACGTACGATGGGGTTACAATAATGTCCGTATCAAAGACGGACACCAATGGAAAGCTGCCTTCCTCACTCACAAAGGCCTATTTGAACCGACTGTGATGTTCTTTGGGCTGAACAACTCCCCGGCTACCTTCCAACGCTTCATGAACGACTCTTTTAGAGACATGATAGCTGAAGGATGGCTCGTCATCTATATGGACGACCTTCTCATCTTCTCCCCCGACGACACCACTCACACTGTTCACACCCAACGAGTTCTCGAGCGCATGCAGGAGCTAGATCTCCATCTTCGCTTGGAGAAATGCAACTTTGCCGTAAACGAGGTTGAATATCTCGGCATGATCGTCCGCCCAGGAGAGCTTGCCATGGATCCCATCAAACTCGACGGCATCTCTCAATGGCCCATCCCCTCCACCGTTAAGGAAGTTCGCTCATTCCTTGGCTTCGCCAACTTCTACCGACGTTTTATCCCAAACTACTCTTTGGTCGCTCGCCCTCTGATCGATCTAACCAAAAAGGACCATCGATGGGATTGGACCAATGCCTGCCAAAATGCCTTCGCTCGCCTGAAACAGATGTTCTTGGCAAAACCCGTCCTGCGATTCCCTGACCTCTCCAAACCCTTCGCCATCGCGACTGATGCCTCCAAATTTGCCTCTGGAGGAATACTCCTCCAAACCGACGCCAACGGCGATTGGCATCCCTGTTCGTATCTCTCCCAGTCCTTCGGTGACGCAGAGCGAAATTACGATATTTACGATCGTGAACTTCTTGCTGTCATTCGCGCACTAAAGACCTGGCGGCACTACCTCCATGGCTCCCCCTTCCCCGTCCAGGTGTTCACCGATCACAAAAACCTGACCTACTTTCGCCAACCCCAGAACCTGAACCGTCGGCAAGCCCGCTGGCTCCTTGACCTTGCCGACTTTGACTTAAAAATGATCCACGTCCCTGGCTCGTCCCTCGCCGGTCCTGATGCCTTATCTAGGCGTGCTGATCACTTCCCCACTGACGCCGATGACAATGCGGGTACCACTCTGCTACCACCCTCGCTATTCGTCCGTGTCATTGACTCTGCGATGAACAATCACATCTCCAATCTTTCCAAGGACGACCCGTTTCTCCTCACGGCGTTGCAGGCCATTGACGGTGACATCCCTGCACCTTTCCGCTCTAGACTGGCAGATTGGCAGATGACTAACGGCGTCCTGACCTATCAAGGTCGTGTCTACATCCCACCGGATGAAGACCTACGTCGCACCGTAGTCCAACGATGCCATGATCATCCCACCGCCGGCCACCCTGGCTATCTCAAGACTCGGCAATTAGTCGCCGCTGAGTTTTGGTGGCCCGGACTTGCCCAATTCGTTCGCAAATACGTAGAAGGATGCGCAACTTGCCAACAGAATAAGGCAAACACACATCCAACCACCCCTCCTCTGATGCCAATACCCTCAAAGAGTTCTAAACCATTCCAACAAGTGTCCTGTGATCTCATCACCGACCTACCCATTTCCAATGGCTTTGATTCTCTGTTGGTCGTGGTCGACCACGGGCTTACAAAGGGGGTAATTCTTTGCCCTACCAAGAAAACCGTCACGGCCGAAGGGATCGCTTCCCTCTTTTTCCACAAAGTCTACTTAAGATTCGGTCTTTACGACAAAATCATCAGTGACAGAGGACCACAATTCGCATCCGAATTCGCTCGTGAACTAGGACGAATCCTCGGATATGACCTTTCCCTTTCCACCGCCTATCATCCCCAGTCTGATGGAGAAACTGAACGCGTCAACCAGGAAGTTGAGACTTACCTTCGAATCTATTGCGGAGATAACCCCATATCCTGGGCTGATTCCATTTCCCACGCAGAATTTGCACACAATCATCGGCCCCACTCTGTCACCGGCAAATCCCCGTTCTACCTCATGATGGGATATGAACCCCGTCCTCTTCCTGCGGTGATCGCCGATTCCGCATTACCCGCTGTCGAACTTCGTCTCCACTCTCTCACCGCTGCCAGAGACGAAGCGCTCGCCTCACACGAACTCGCCAGACAAGTGATGGCTGCACGAACTCGACAGAAGTTCAAACCGTTCGCCAAAGGAGACAAAGTCTGGCTGGAAGCGAGGAACCTCAAACGATCCCTGACTTCCCCAAAGTTCGCCCCAAAACGGGAAGGACCCTTTACCATCACCCAAGTCCTATCTCCGCTATCCTACAGACTCCGTCTCCCACAGACGTGGAGAATTCACCCCGTGTTCCATGCTTCTCTGTTATCGCCCTATCGCGAAAACCCCGTCCACGGACCGAACTTTCCCGCTCCACCGCCTGACCTAATAGAAGGCGAAGAGGAATACGAAATTGAAAGAATTCTCCGTCACCGAGGTTCTTCCGGGCGCCACTCGTACCTAGTCCGCTGGAAAGGATATTCTTCTGATGAAGACCGCTGGCTTAAAGAAGCAGACCTTACCCACGCCACAGAAATCCTAGAAAACTATAAAAAAGCTCACCCGTCCGCCTTCCCCTCTTCCCCAAGATCCCCATCTTCTGTCAGACGCAAAACCCGCCGCTAAGACCATGTCCGCTCCTACCACCCCTTCGTCCTCTACTATGTCTTCCATCTCTTCTCTGTCCCGTTCTTCTTCCTCTCCTACTTACCCCCCTGGCTTACCTATTCGTTCTCTACCTATTCAACCCACTCGTCCCTCCTCTCCAGAACCCCCTAGCCCAACCGTCGCTGAGGCTGGATGGAATACCACCGGTCTTCCATTAAACTCCGCTGGATGGCCGATCTTGCAGGAAGACCTAGACGCCCCCACGCATATTGCCGCTACTCCCACGGTCAGAGTCCTACCCATTGAACTACCACTCACCGCCCATCGTCTTCGCGACGAGTTGATGGATAATGCCGTTATGGATCGCATGTCCCAATTCTTGCTAGACTCACGACTCTCGGTACCCATCGGAGCCCACCTTGATCTGGGGTCACCCCTCTTCGCCCTTTACCGCGCCTACCTGCAAGCATCCCGTCTCGCCAATCTTCCTCCTTCCCTGACGACGGTTCACCAAGCTCATTCAGAAGCTGCTTCCATCCGCAATATCCACGGTGATTTAATTACCAACCTCAGCATTGCTCTCTACGAGCTACGGATGCCGGAGTTTCTGGACGACCTAGACCGTTACCTCAGAGAGTCCGCCTCTGCGGCTCAATCCCCCATCCCTGTCATCGGAGTTTCTACCTCATCTCTCCCCTCGTCGACGCCTTCCGCATCTAGCTCCCCTTTGAACGATGAAGAAGAGGCAGTGTTCTTTCGTGCAGAACGCAACCATATTACCTCGCAACGACAACGGACTGGCACCATACCTCTATCCACCTCACATCCCCAGTACCATGACGCCTGCTTCGTATGTCACAGACTGGGCCATATACGTATCCACTGTCCCGTATACCAGTGTCCCACGTGCTTCCGCTGGGCACCCGGTCACATTCAAGGTCGTTGCCCACTTAGGCGTGGGCAGAGACATACAACCACGCCACCTGTTGCGCCCTCTTCCCGTTCCCGCCGATCAACGAATACCAATCGAGCTGCTCGACGCCCCCCTCCACTCTATACCCGTATCTCGGGTGAGACTTATTCACGCGACGACGACGACGCCACTCTCTATGACGGAGATGATCCGACCGACGATGTCGGATATGCAAACATGACCGGTTCTCCTGGACATTACGGGTTAAACATTTGACTAGTTTTTATCTTCGTCGATGACTTGATTCTAATACGGGGGTAATGTTACGATCATTCATTCTTTCCTTTCTCATTACCTTGTACTAAGTCCTAGTCGCTGGTTCGAGTCCTGCCTAGGCCTCTTATTTCTTGCTTGCTTTAGTCAGCGGATGTTCTTCGATGTTCTTTCACATTCCATACTTCGTCATCGCTGACTTGTACTCTTACCAAGCATGACTCATTCCTATTCGTCATAGCTTGTTCTTACACATTCCAACCGGTTCCATGCCTGCCCTTAACTCGTTTCTCTACTTATATAAACCCTCGAGTTTCTCCTGTAAACCTTAACTTAGACCTACGCAATCTAGCTTGGTCATTCCTTGTTTCCTGTGAACCCTCTGAGAGTCACCGTCCCACTCTTGAACGGACGCTAGGCCTTAACGTGGACATCCCATCGTTAGGCTACCTTTGAAACCCTTGCTTTGACTAGGCTTTTGTGTCTACGCTTTGACCTACCCGGCACAAGCGTAACAGTTCCACTGCTGTCTCCATAGAAGTGGGGGGAGCCGAATCTGCCCGATTATAGTCATCAGCCGCATGGAAGGGGCGTGCTGTCGCATGGATCTAGGTTCATGTTCATTTACATCAGTCATCAGTTACGGGTAATGAAGTAAATGAATTACCTGAGGGTTCCTCAAGCGCAAAAACCGCTGCTCGATGTTGGCCAGCTCTCTCTCTTTTTCGGCCTGTTGTACATTCAACCCCATGCACGCAAATGAACACGCCTCGGCGTACCTGAATAGTTGTTGTAATTTTCCTTACTTCTTGCTGAACGCGAGTTTCGATGTCGGCAACCCGGCTCGTCTGGAGTTGCTCTACTTGCGCCTGTAAGCAAGAACAGATCAGTAACATCGCTCGGGAAACCTTGGAAAAAAACTGAAATTCAAATTAAACTTACCTTCAGCTGCTTGCGGAGCTCTTCGAGCTCCAGGGCATGTTGTCGAGCCTGCACTCGCTGGAGATCCTCCAGCCGTTGGCGGAATTCATTATGTGCCTAACGATTGTCAGCAATTGTGTCGTGTGATCTCAAAAGTATCACCTGAAGTTCTTGCTGAAGGGCTGTGAGCTCGACCTCCTTCTGTTGTAGCATTGCTCGAATAGTGGATATCTCTTGGTGGTGCGTCTGGAGTACTCCCTGATTGTGTGCTTTGTATTGTTGTTCAAGTACCAGCCGCCCCTGCTTCTGTTCAAGATGTGACTGTTGCGCGTCCGAGTCAGCGTAGCTCAACATGAATATGCCAATTAAAAGGCTCACCTGCCCCTGTTGTCGTAACTTTCCTCGTAGTCGGTTGATCATGTCTTCTTTGGCATATAAGCTTTGGCGTAGCGACATTGAGAAGTCGACTTCCTCGAAACGACATTTGGCAATCGAGGAAGCAACCTTCGTAATGAGAGTATTAGAGAGCCAAAGCCATGAGTCGAATCGACTATAGGGCTCACCTCATCCTCTTCCATTTCGTCATCCGTTCTTCGTTGGGGTACATAAGAGGAAATCTCATGCCCAACACCTGAGTCTGGTCTTCTTTGGGCACGATGTGACAAAAGCTCTTGCTCGACGTCCATCAAGATATCGGAGGAGGTATGTTCCTGAGGAAAGTTGACTGGTGTATCTTCTGCACACGGTGGGGAGCTGGCAGGGAGCAGCATGGAGCCGGTAATGCTACTGCCGGTGGAAGCATCAATGGAGGTCGGTCTATTGTCGTCCTCAGGGGGTTGGTCACCTCGAGCGGTTTGAATGTCGATGGAGGCTGGCCTGTCATCGTCCTCGAAGAGGGATTCATCCCGGATGGTCTGAATATCCTCGGGAGCTCTTTCAGTCTTCTCAGAGTCGTCGGACGAAGAACTGGATGCGTCGTCAGATAGCGCGCCTGGAATGGTAAAACTTGGCATGGATATCAAATGGCGGACAACGCCAGCCAAAGGTACTGATTTATGTAACAGAAAACAATTGCTGCAAAACAGGACTGACACAACGCCCTCCGAGTCGATCACTACTTGTTCTTTGTCTGTGATCCATATCGTCGTGAGAAGGCGAAGTCGATCATACTCCGCCACTTTTGTTTTTTTTGTTCGTGGTCCAGGTCATCGGTAAGATGAACCAAGAGCTTTTTGTGGTGATCCGATTAGTCGCTGGTAACTTTGTATGCGGGGCAAAGCAGATACCTTTTCCTGTAATTGCCTCCGACGACATTCTGATCCCCCTTACGATGGTGATGGAACATTGTAACTCGTCCGCATCAATCCTGTAATGTGTCATTGTCAATTTCACCGGGTTTATTGTGTTTATTGTGTTTCCCGATGTGGTTAGACATGACGCTGGTCGGAACAACGGGTTATATCAGATCGCTGAAGACAGCTTGGCGATGCTACATCGCCCACTCACTTTATTCCTGCTACGATTGGTGCTGGACACCGCCTAGTCAATCCTTTGTTCTACTTACTGCACAATAACTCGAAACCACCCGTTACTACACCGTCCGTGATGGTGAATACCCGAGTCTACATTCTCCCATCCGCCTCGGTGAGAATCGTTAAATTTCATGGGAGCACTAACGACTCACCGACTTCGTAGACACCGGAGCTTAGCCTCAGATGCAGGCTCTACTCGTCCTCATGGACGAGGCCACGCCAGGTCACGGTACCTACGCGCTGCACGGACTTGTCACGGACAGCCGTGCGATTCCCTGTTGCAGAGAGTCTATTCCAAGACTCCCTAGTTCAGCCTTACATCCATAACTGTGAGGTCACCATCTTCGAGGGGCGACACATTCATCGGTTTCGCGTTTTCTTCAAACGCCACTGCTATCTTCCTTCGAACCCGTTGTTGAGCGATGGGGATACAGTATTCCGTGGAGACGCAGTTGTCATGAGAGTCGGAGTGGGATCTCAGCGGGCGGTTATCAACATGCGCTCGCGGGACAGTGCTGTGGCAGACTACATGATTACGCAGTGAGTTAGATGGCGATTAGATGGAACAAGGAATATCTTGATCGCTCACCATGACATTACCATATTATAGCTTTGCACAACGTATTGGTGGACTTGCCAAAGGCCTGAGACCACCGCAATCACTCACGTTTTTCAAGGCACAGAATAGGCGCATCAGTGCCCGTATCCGTCAACGTGAACGTCGTACACGTATCTAGTCCTACATGTACCTAGTTGTAATGAATGTCGAATGAATGGTGTACGAGTCAGCAGGATAAGCGGCTGTTAAGTGGCATTACTGGGACGGACGTACTAACATCATCTAATGATGACCGTAATCATCGGAAACCGGACATCCCACGTCCCAAGGGTATCGTGGCATACTTCGGCTTGAGTTATCTATCTGTCCTTTCGCTTCAGTGGTTACTTAGAATATGTGCCAGCAGTTCAGTTAGCAACGTGAATAAACAGATAAATGTTATTGCATAGGAGTGGGTAGATCAGCAGGTGGGAACGACATCGCCAAAATGGGTACATGATACACGATCTCATTTCTGCGCAGACAGTGGGTGGAGTCAGAGTAAGTGACATGCGATGGAACGAGAAACGGAAAATATACCTTCAACTTCTTGCTCTTACCAGCTGCCATCTCAAATTCGTGGCGCCTAGCACGACTCGACGTGTATTTCAGGTGCATCATGATCAAGTCGTTGACCGGCCAGTAGTTGCTGTAATTCTCGAGGTCGGGAAACATATCTTTGGCCTGTAAAACCACTGATTAGGTAGAATTCCAATAGATTCATACTTCACGTACCTTTCTTTTGACCAAATTGAGAAGTGTCGGGTTCTGTGCTGACGCACACTTCGTAACATCAAGGTGTTCATCAATGAGGCCATGCACGGATTTCTGAGCTCTTCAGCCGACCTGAATGACTGTAATGTAGAGTAGATCATACCTTGAATTTCGAGTACGCCTTTTGGTTCCAGCCAAGGGCCGTTTCAAGTGTGTAACCACCCCGACCAGGCCGACCTGGTTCACCAGCAGGCTTGGGTATCTTGGAGTCTTCTGAGAGCTCTGAGAGAGAGCTGGTAGCGGTTGACTCCGTATCTGACGTGGAGTTGGTGGACTCGGAGCCGTCATCTGAGAGTATCGAAGACGGAGCACGACGGGGTTGGGGCGACTTCCGAGGATATGGCGATGCAATGTGAGCATAGGCGATCACGCGTTCAGGTGATCGGCGACGAGAAATTTGAACAGGCTTCACCGAAGTCAGAGGGTTCTTTGAAGGTAGGGCGCCAGCACCCATGAGAACCTCATCGGCGAGGAGGCTAGTGGAGGGAGGTTTCTTTCCGAAGAGTTCAAGCTGGTCAGTGAGCATGCAAGGAAATGGGGGAGGTGCGCCAGCGTCATCGTTGTAGAATGGCGCGATAGTCTTGACGATGACTGGCATGTTGAGGATGTTGACTTACGTCTTGCGATCCAATGGCCTTTAAGCATGGCGATAGCGAAAATGAGCCAAATCGAGGCAAATCAACGCTCAACAATAAGGTACGCTTCACTAAAGAAACGTTACGTACCGACTGATCAACAATGTACCGATCAACGCCAACTCGGATCAACGAACCCACCAACAATATTTATGACAATACCATGAGAGTACAAGAAGTTGCCATGGAATTTCTGGTAGACAAAGTGATGTATAACACAAAAGGAACAATTAGGAAATGTGATTTATAAAGTATCGGGGCGACAGACAGACGACAGACAGACAGCATGTTATCCCGACTCCTCGACATCTCCAACGGCACTTCTAAACGTTATCGGAGCCTAGGCTCGTTCACACCCAACACACCCTCAATCCACGCCATATCCGTCTCAAATGATGGGTTGTTCGTCGCCTGTGGAGGTGAGTGACCCACACAAACTCAATGTAACTTCCAGCGTGATTGGCATTTAGGTACAGATGGGATCCACATCTGGAATGTGGAGACGCACAAGGAACTTACTTATTACAATCAAGAGTCCTTGGGAGCTATCAGCTGCACGACCTGGATAAAGACCAAGCACAGCTTAGCGGAAACGCTATGTTATGGAACAGGACTTGGATACTTGGTCTTCCTGCGCGCGAACCCTGTCGATGTAAGTATCAGCTCAATCATTATGGGTAAATCGTAAGACTAAACCGCTCAAAGAAACGCTCTCAGCAAATTTGTACACGACGACTTGGGTCCGGCTTCGAGATCACTTGCCTCGCTTGGGATGTGGCATGGTCTGAGGCCGGTGCTCGCATTGCGGTTGGAATGCGTGACAACGTGGTTCAGGTGTTGGTACTGAACGCAAACTCGCAGTTACAGTCAGTATTTGCAGGACGATTGGACAGCACGGTGCCCAAGTCGATCGCGTTTGTTCAGCGTGGAAGTGTGCATGTTTTTGGTCTGTACGATGGCAGCGTGTAAGTGACCTAAGCGGGATGATGGAATCATTGAACGCTTACCATTTCGCCAGCATCAAGATGAACATTCCTGATGGAGCCGTCCTCAGCGAGCACCAATACGGTTCTGTAATGTATGTACCTCCTGCTTCTCAAGCACATGATTTACGTACATTTCTGTAGAGGGTGTGCGGCAGTCAGCAGTAAGAAAGAGCTGGTCGTCATCGACAATGCAACCAATGGCTTTGTCTTGTACCCATTAGACAGCGGTGATGCGATTCGGATGTTTTTCACAGATCCGCCGTCTGTGCCAGTGCCAAAGCAAGTTGCTTTTGGAGAAGAATCGAAAGTTGTCATTGGCGGGAGTGACTGTGGGGTGGTGTACGTATTTGAGAGGAGGTCGGGTCAACTCCTCGAGAAGATCGCCCACGCGGCAACGGGCTTGGTTCAGACCATAAGCGTATGTTGAAAACTCAAACCTTCTTCAAGTTATCATAACTTACCTTTCCCAAGGTCCGGGACGTTGACGGTCGTTGCATTGTTGCGAGTGCATCACCCGCACAGGGCCGGAAAAAGGCCCTTGTTAGGGTTTGGGTGCATCAATATGGAGCTACCAAGGTACCTACGCACGGCAGCAACCAATCGGGGTTCAAGTGGATCTTTACCTCACTCATCGCCCTCGCAATGATCGTGGCTGCAGGAAGCTGGCTACAACAGAACACTGTAAGTCAGATTGTCAAATGTGGTCACATATTCTTAGACGCGAGTAGGACACGCTATCAGCGGTAATGCCGGCAATCTCTGCGTGGTGTGGCCACCTACCGACGAGCACCATGGGAAATGGATTTAAGTGGGCTCCGCCGGCGAACACAGGCGGCAAGTTGAAGATTGACCCACAGAGCGAGTTGGCCCTTCTAAAAGATCTGGCAGCCCAGTTCATGAAATTGGCTGAACAAGCGCACCGGACTGGCCCTGCAGATGAGTCAGAGAATGTTAGTGGCGGAGATTCTGGGTATACTAGGGGGACATCGTCGCAAGGCGACCTGTCAGTGATCGAGAGGGTCGAACACGACCACGCTATCGTTCTTCTGTAATTATTATAGAATGTGAACTTAACTTCAACGTAACCCCGCAGGTGCGGTGGTACATGAACGTTCATGAACGTTTGAACGTCCAAACGTTGAACGGGCGACTTTCGCCGGGCGCTTTCTGCCAGCTTACTAATCACGATCAACACTCGGATCAACACGACTTGTTCGCGATGCTGGTCATCCCAAGATCCAAGATCCCTACGAACAACCATTGACATTGTTCACCGCATTGCCAGGTCTATCGGGTATGTCAAGAGTCATTCCGCCTACGTGTAACTAATATCTTTCAGAATGAAAACAAATACAACAACTGAATACAACAATTATTCGGTAATGAAACCCAGGAGTCTCCAAGGAAAGTACAATGCTTGCCTCGTGGAGTTTGCTCACCAATCTCACAGCAACTCTCTATCCGAGTCGGCTCGTATAAATGTGGGTTTGCGCTTGTAAGCTCAAGTTATTAACATTTCGCACAACCATTGATCTGACTGACTCTATACTATCTTGAAGCACATGCCTCCCTCTCGTCCCGTCCTGAGACGGTGCACATGTGGGGAATGCATCCAAAAGCATCCCAATGGCACTTTAATGGAGGCTCGTCTCCTTCCTGCTCATCAAAAACGTGTACAGGACGAACGTACGGGACCCATTGAATCCACCACCCCCTCACTGGCACCCCCTCACCTGTCACCACATTCAGACGACTTGACGAATCGCACCGTCCACTCGCTCCCTGCCGACGACTCTCCCCAGGCCTCAGAGTCAACTCATTCAGACAGTCTGGCTGGTCGTCTCTTCGCGCTGACTCTCACCGATAACGGACCCAACGCAACCGACAGTGCCAACAAGCTTTGGATTTCACGTGCTGATTTCCAGGCAAGTGGGCCCAGCGGCCCCCTCATCTCTTCACCTCCGACGCCAGTTTCCGTAGACAACGTTGCCGCAAGTCTGAGCCGCCTCCGCATCTCACGTCTGCGCTCTAACTCTCCTGATACCATATCCCCTGACAACGATTCATCCGACAATCACTCTCCCGAGTCAGAGACCCCGCTGAGTGCCCACCCGACACCCACTGTTTCCGGTGGTGGGCTCTCGAAGAAGGACACCAATCACCGCTCCATGAAGGCTCTCAAATTGCTGTCCAACATCGAAGTTCGAACCCGACGGTGTTTCCGTCTCTTGTTGGCCGCTACAGAGGGGAGTTACGACGCCATCAGGCATGAGCTCACTTCTCTTCGACGTGCCACCAAGGACATTCGGCGCAACACCGATTATGTCAAGTCACGCAAAGCAGAGGTGTCGAGCGCTTTGGACGAGCTCGAGCGCCAACTACTGGAATCACAAGGCTCCACAAAGCCGAAAGGTCCAGTCGAGTTCAACAGTGGTAAGCAGTTATTCCGTATGGTTCCGCTGATGCATACTCACACCGCTTTAGGTGAACAATTCCAATCCCCCGTCGAGCGCATGGACACTATCGCCCAAGTGGCATTGCTGATCGGCGTCGTCTGCAGTATTGTCATGGGTGTCAGCATCCGCGGGGGCAACTTCATTATCACCGCGCTTTCGTTGTTGCTTTACCTAGCCTTTCAACGCCGTGATGGAACTCTGGGTTCTGCTCATGAGAACATTATCAAACAAATTCCGTCGACCATCGAGGAGGCACTGGCTAGGTTTAATCTTCAATGCAAAACGATTCCGTATGCTATATGTGCATGTCACTGCACGTACGCACCCATCTATCAAGCTGAATCGACTCTTCCTGTCTACCCCGAACACTGTACCCACTACCCAAAACCCGAATCCCAGTGTCGGGAGCCACTGCTGGACACGCGACCCGACGGCGAGCGTCGCCCAAAGAAGGTGTTCATGTACCACGACTTCAACGATTACCTCGCCAATCTACTCTCGCGTCCCGACATCGAGTCGATGATGGATCAAGCTTGCGACGATCTCTCCCGTTCCCGTTCCTCTCCCCAACCTCACTTTGTTCATCAGCCCTTCGAAGCCCGTTTCCTTCGGGAATTTGGTGGGCCGGAGCCAGGCAGACTATTTGTGGACAGAGGTGACGAGGGCCGCTACGCGTTTGCGTTACATGTCGATTTCTTCAACCCTGAGGGTATGAACATTCGTGGGGCAAGCACATCATCGGGAATCATTTCGATGGCATGCCTCAACCTGCCACTTGACGTTCGCTACAAACCTGAAAACATGTATCTTGCGGGTATCATCCCCGGCCCCAAACAACCCTCTCTCGAAAATCTTAACCACTATATTCGTCCACTCATGCAAGACCTGGGAGCATCCTGGGAGAGAGGTGTCTGGTACTCGAAGACGGCGAACTTCCCTAATGGTCGACTTACCCGCAGCGCCGTTGTGCTTGCTGTCTGCGACCTCCCTGCGGCTCGGCACCTTTCAGCACTTGCTTCCGTCGGAAGCCATTTTCTTTGCAGCGCCTGCAACTGCTACCACAAAACCAACTATGGTCGGGTTGACTACGAGAATTGGGTTCCCCGCAATAAAGACAAACTACGCAGGTGTGCTGAATTGTGGCGGAATGCCGCCACATCAGGGGAGCGGGACAGGCTTTTTAAAGAACATGGTGTCCGTTGGTCGGAGTTATGGCATCTGCCTTACTGGGATCCTGCTCGACAGCTCGTAGTGGATTCCATGCATTGCATTCTTGAGGGATTGGTGCAGCACCATGTTCGCAATCTTTTGGGTTTGACCAATGAGAAGGCGTCGCCCGGCACAACCTCAATACCCGCTTTCACCTACGACTTCCCACCCATCGATGCCAATATGTCCTCGGCACTCTCCATGACAACGAAGGAACTCTCACAGATTTCTGCCATCAACGTGCTACTGGTCGCGCAGGTACCGTCACCGAACGACGCAACGCACGTCGACGAGTTTATGGACCAACTTCAGGAGACGTTGCATCGCAAGAACCTGCGTGCGTTGCAGTATGCTTGCAAGTCCCTAGACTGTATGCCCACCAAGCGAACGAGATTGTACAAATCCGACTATGTAAAGGCCCTTGTCCAATGGGTAAGTTCATCCATTTTTCGACTACCATTTTCTAACAATATTTCCAGCGACGTCAGAAGCCCCTGTCAGCCTCTGTATCTGAAGCTCGCCACGAGCTTGACACAAGCACGGTACTTCCGAAGATCCGAGAAGTCATCCATGACATCTCGAAACCCTCATGGTTCGGACCAGTTCCTGGGAACTTCGGCGACGCATCCGCAGGGACAATCAAAGCAGACGAGTGGAGGTCATTGATCACGGTTTACATCCCACTCGCGCTTATCAGCGTATGGGGAACAAGTACACCCGATTCTCCTACCAATGTGGCTCTCCAAAATACCATGGAACTGGTTTCTGCGGTATACCTTGCTTGCGCGCGAACGATGAGCGTTGAACGTGCAGATGCTTACCGCTCTTGCATCGTCTCCTACGTCGGGAAGCTGAAAGAGTGCTTCCCCAAGTTCGACCTTCGACCAAATCATCATGCGTCCTTCCACATCTATGACTACCTCATTCTCTTTGGTCCCGTTCACTCCTGGTGGACATTTCCTTTCGAGCGACTTATCGGCATCCTCCAACGTCTCCCCAGCAACCATAAAATAGGTATGTCTTTCGTGATCGCTTGCCAATGCATCCCTGAGCCGTCATCCTTAGGGGAACTTGAAATCACCATGCTCCAGTCGTATCTCAAAGGAGCCAAACTCCGCTCCTGGCTTTCTCGTCCAGACTGTCCGACGGCCATTCGCGAATGCAAGATTCTACTCGATCAGGCGTACCGCTTTCCTGACGGCAACCCCGACATTACACACGACGGCCTCATCATGACGACAGAGTCGCCGAAACCAACGAAGGTACCACGCGAGCTACAAGACATTATCGGGCGACAAACAGCGGTTCTGCGCGCTCATGTCAAGGACAAGACAGGGGTGGTCTACAGCCGTGCATCCACTCACCTCGGAAATTCCCTTATACTTTTCTACCCACAAGGGAGTCGCTCGTCGAAGCCTGTTCCCGGCAGCATCAAATATATATATGAGGAAGAAGAGTCATTTATTTTCGCAGTGCAAAGACAACTGCCGCTGGTGGTTGGCGTCCAAGCAAGTTCGGATCCCTTCGCTGCCTTCCCTCACTTTCCAGCTCAACAGTATTCTGCGGTACTGCAAGAGACCCTTGAATGTGTATGGTTTTCATGGGTGGTCGGTCATTATGCACGCTGGGCGGTCTCGGATGACCGGGTGGTTGTGCTCAACTTGTCCAGGGTAAGCTATTTTCCTAATCTCGGTTCTGTTTAGTTTTTCGCTCATTGACCTTCGTTCTTCACTAGGATTAGTGTTGGTACAGTACATACGTAAAGCCACGATGACCCATGTAACGTTCATTGAACACTGTTATGATTCTGTTTGGCTGTGGTCGTGCGAAGTACGAGCATCGAGGCGATAGTCTATTCAGCATCGTGTGCTGCTCGTTGTAACAGCAGGTCGTGAGAGGGCGATGGTCGGGCGATGGTCGGGCGATTAATATAAACTACGCAACATACTTCAAATGTCGTCTCCAGGTGATATGTCGGCCTGTATTTCTAATATGGACCTTAAGCTAATTGTTCGTCAATATAAGAAATAGCGATCAATGTTTCGCCAATGCGAATATCTCAAATATCGCCCAAGTTCATACTCGAATTAGATACTTCAAATACTGACCTCCCTTTTTCCTTCGTCAAAACTTCTTGTTTCAATTGATCTTTAGGCTTGGCCATCACGCGCGCCAATTTTTCAACTTTTCACCAGCATATTTTCATTCGCGAATATTTCGGATTTTCTCCTGGCAGCTATAGTATTCTAAATTATAACTTCTGTTTTCACCTTTTGTCTGACCTTCAGACCCCGTTTAAAGATTGCCAACTGCGTTGTGTCTACCAAACAACAGAGAACTCGAAACAAAACGATTGTTATTCGTTGACAGAGCTAAACCAAGGTATAACTATGCTACAATGCGAGGATGATATAGAGCGATATGTTATGACTTTAGAAAGTAAGGAACGAGATATTGATATATAATCATGTCTAAACCTGGGGTATACTAAATTGTTCATGGGATTGTTCTTTCGAGGAAATCTTCTAAGACCTATAATTACTGCTACCGTGCGCCCATGACCAAGGATCATCTATGAGGTATGTAAGGACTGTGAGCCGTCATTGCGCCACTGATTAGTATCGCGCCCCGACTAAATGACACCCCAAACCCCTTGGAGCGCAATTCGTGGCAACTTGCCTTGTGTGGCTTTTGCAGACAGCAACATACGCCTATGGTTGGCGCAAGGTGGGAGCCGGCAGCGATCGTTCCCCTCCACTACTCACGACGACGGAAATAGCACCGCCATTTCCGCAGAGACAACCCCAAGTCCTACTACTGTCATCACCAAAAGCGGGAACATGTTCCGCGAAGCGAACTCCCACTGCGTAATTTCCACCTTTTCCTCCCCCGAGCCCAAAATCGATTTCCAGAGCAAGCCGGCGAGTGATGCCGAGAATGTGAAGCTGACGGCTCCGATGTTGGATGCAACAGTGAGTGCGATAGCCGCTGCGCGATCCGTATGGTAGGGCATTGCGGCTGCGCGAACGACTTTGGTAAGTAGGATGGTGGCGCCGATGTTCGTGCCCGCGAGATTGCAGAGAATGACACCAAGAACTCCGATGAGCCAGATGGTGGGGTGCATTTGTTTGCCAGACGCTCTGACGAGCCAAACGGCGAAGACGTTGACCCATCCTTGGTGGTTAAGTGCTTCGATGAGGATGAATTGTGAGAAGGCAAAGGGTATGAGCCCGAAAGGTAATCTCGGGAATGCCTTGATGATTGCTGAGTTTTCCTTAAGCCAATCGTGCAAAGGTTTGCGGTGCGACGGCGAAGGTTTGGCGGAGGGAGCGACGGCGGTTTCATCGGATGGGATAGAGGCTTGGGATTGTTCAAGATCCGTGGGGGGTGATTGATTCAGAGACTTCTCCGTCGTGTGCTCGGGAACATGATCAGTTGCCGCCGTCTCCGTTTCCTTGATCTCTGGGAATCCGATGTTGCGGGAGTATCGATAGTAGTCCCAGGCGATGTCAAAAACGAATTTGGCGACGGCGAACGGCAAGGTAATCATCCAGACGTCGATTCCGAAGAAACTCACGACCAGGCAAAGAACTAGCGTGGATCCTAGCATGAGACTACCAACCACGGCACCGACGGGATCCGTCAAAGCGTCTCGCACATTATGATTGCTCTTGATGAGTTTTGGGTCCACATGATTGCGGTACTGGGCAGCGAGAGCGATGAAACACATGACGTTACAGGCGAGGAACGGAAGGATTGTATATGCAGTAAAGGCGGCGTTGTTGACGCTGAAACCTTCACATATGACCACCTTGCATCATTACAAGCTAATGAGTGTGCGAGTAATATGACAGGTGCGCCAAATACGTACATTAGTGGGGTTTCCCACAAACAACACCATGCTGGCGGTGTTCGCAGCGGCGAACTCAGCCATAACCCAAGGAATAGCATCGATGTCGTTTGCTTTTCGGGTGAAGTAGACGAGGAAAGCTGTTCCAGAGAGGATGACGGGATCGTTTCCAAGCAAGATTGAGACAAGGGTAAGCATGACGTAGAAATAAAAATATAATCTCCATGCACTGGTGCCACCCTTGTTACTGACCCAGTAGGCTGCAGCCTTGAGAATGCCGGTGGTGTCGAGAGTTATCGCCATGTAGGCGAGAGAGAAAAAAAGGATGAGGATGTTGTACGGTTTTACGCCGTCCGTTCCAACGATTCCGTTTCGGATGACGGCTGGATCGAGGCATTGTGCGGCCCATAGTAAGGCGATGGCTAAGATAGGCGCTGTGGTGAGGTTGATTGGTATTCTGGGTAAGGGGCGGGGGGTGGGTATTGAAACGGGACAGATTACGAAGAAGATGGAGACGATGAATACCACCAAAGTGGCGATAGCAAATCCGGATATCATGATAGGCGTACGTGAGCTCTAGAAATGAGCAACAAGTAGAAATCTGTATGTGGGAGGGAGCGTGTCGCAATGCGTTGCAGGTGGGGTGTAAAGGGAGGAATGTAATATCGTCAATGGTCAATACCGAGCAGAATTTAAAGCATAAGTAGTGGCGACCCACCGAATCCGAACAAACAACAAGTCAGCACTGGAACCTGTGCAAATCTGGCGGACAATACCAGTTGCAAGTTGCAACGGTAAAAGTGAGACAATTGGCTGGAGGACTGTTGAACAATGGGCCACTCTGGCTTTAATACTATTATACCGTGGGGCCACTGGCGCTCCCGCTCGCCCTGAACCTGACCCGTGGCTGTTTTTTTACTGTTCGAAATAGGAAAGCTGTCTCGGACAAGTTTGAGAATTATGGAAAGTTCGAATGGATGACGGTGACAGGTTTGGCAGTTCGGATCGTTTCGGTATTAGTAACGTTCGCTTGTGTCGAGGTCAGATTTTATTCTCCACAAATCCACACGCTCCCGGAGTCTCACGGACTCCCTCCTGGCAGCCGCTCCTCCGCATTTATATGACATCTGATACCATGATGAATCCAACTGTCTCTACACAGCCATCCGATCCCCGAATCCAACATGAGTACGCATGCAAGGGACCCACAAGTAATAAGTCACAATCAGACTTGCTGCGCAGTTCCCCAGCCCGAGTGCCCACTGTCAATGTCACTGGTCAGCGTTTCAGCCCAGAGCCGGAGGCGCCGCATACTGAATGTTACTGTGCTACGCACGTAACGCAATAACCGGTCACCCTCGGGCGTTCGACCGGTCGGATAGCCTCGTAACGCTTTGCATAAGGAATTCCCATCATGCCAGGGCCCATAGATTGTGTCCTCGTTACAGGGTCGAAGGCGATCCTCCTGTCGTGTTTCCGCAGAGTCAACTATCCTGTGTGTCCAAGTAAGTTTCATTTCTCCGACACTCAGTACAGCTGAAGATACGTTAATAGACCTGAGAACGCCCAACACAGCGGTCACGCTTGTTGGCAAGTCAAGCGTCTGGATCTCTCGACTCTCGAGTGTTGCCAACCTCTCGAGTCTCCATTCAAGTCTCGCCACGTCATTGGCAAGCCAGTGAGTCGCTGTGAGTATGTACTTAGTTATCTTGTGCCCGATTAAATGAACAGTCAGGACCCCTGCGAGCTCTGGCAACGGCAACTTGATATCGCGAAAAAAACTCAAGGTTTCATTGGCCGACTTGATCAGCGCCATTCGGATCAAGCCCGATCAAAGTGCACACAGGCACAGACAAATACGCGGATACTTGGCTTATCCCCACTAACGCGAACGGTTGGGAGAACAAACTGAACAATGCCAACTTTGCCCATAGCTGACCCATCCTGGGCCATCCACATCCCAACTTCGTCAGCGGCCCTGACACAACATACACATAGTTGCCGTTCTGCATCCGCATAAGCCTCCGGTTAACAAAACTCCGCTCTGCACTCCACGGGTATATGAATCAGATGAGACCAGTGCTATCTGACGTAGCAGGCGGAAATCGGTCCAAGAGACCTTCAACTTCCTACTCCCCCGCGTAAAGTTTGCAGTCGACCTTTGCGAAAGTAGTCGGGTGCTGAGCCCAGCAACCAGTGCATTGACAGCGCGATGCTGGAGAACATCAACGAACCTTGTATCGACACTACGGCGGTGGCTTTTTAGTCTTCAGGGAACCCCCTGTAGGCAGTGAGCGTATTGATCTCTTCATCCCAGATGCAATTGTGGCGGAACAGCAATGGTCCCGCAACTTGCTAGCGAATCGAACTCATAATCGTTGTGGCGCATGCTTGTGTTGGAGATCAGCACGGAGATTGTTTCTGTGTAAGTGTGTGATCGCATGAATTGACAGATACTTAGTTGAACAACCCTCGCAGCGTCTCTCATTCAATGAAAGAGAATGGTCCTCTAAGGACATATCCTGGGTTGATGGAGCCGGTAGGTGCCTAAGAAACTCTCATGCTTTGGTGATAAGTAACTTGTGCTGATTGTTGCATTAGAACCTCGAGACTTGACCCAGTACTCTTCATTGAATTTAAAACCATCAACCCGAGCAGCAGAATAGACCTAGTCTCCCAAGAGTCGGGATGAAGACAGTCGTTCACCCTCCACGAGTAGAGTCCGGACCGCAGTCGACGAGAGAACTGGACACGCCAAGCCTTTCCCGCATCGTGATGGTAACCAGGCCAAATACGCAGGAGATGCTGACTTGCAGCTGCACAGAGGGGGAATGGTAGTTGAATGACTTTGATGATACCGTTTTGAACAAGATAGAATTACAGTACCTTGCGAATCGTATCGTCCTAGATCGATGGCAGGTTAACTTTTGTTGGTGGGACTTGGCGGCGTTGTTCGGCCTCCGCAACCCTCCGCATCGCTGTCGCTGTCTGTTTGTCTTAGGCGCTCTTGTACTACAGGCACCGAGCGGCCGTGCGGTTGTGTATGGTGCTCGACACATGTTATCCTCGTCCTAACCACTTCGTCAGATTTTCAGAGCGACCATGGAGTCACATATCTCTATCCAGATGGATACCCTTCCATCGTCAGTCAAAGGTTCTCCAGATACCTCCCAGCATGAATATCCCGAGAAGCAAAAGCCCGTTCAACAAAGCTGTATGCTCGACAAAGCCCCCACTCCAGTGTGAGTCTACATGGTTGGAAGGCAGCTCTCTCACACCCTTGCTGGTTTTGTTGTCCATTTGACTAATTCGCCACACTTTGGGCTACAGTTATCGCCACGCCGCTCCCTCAGGTCCATGGCCATGGATGGATTTCGAAGAAGATTTTCCGATAGTATCGGCGCCACCCCCGAGCGCACAGGAAGGTCCAGAAGCAAAATCTTGGAATGGATATCCTCAAAGTTCATTCCCAAACTGGACGGCGAGTCAGGTCGGACGATGTGAGATGTTGACGGCTTGCCCAGTCGGAGAGAGCAGAGTTTACAAAGTGGACGTGTTCCATGACGGCGAATTCGACGAAGAGGGTACTCGGTTGGCTGTGATAGACGATAAACAGAGTGAAGATGATTTCTGGAGTTTGATGAACCGTCCAGTAAGTTGTCGAGGTTCTATAGCATCTACTGCGACAAGACGACGATACCATTCCAGAGGGATGAGAGAGTCCGTGTACGGGCGCTCTTTGCAAAAAATATGACCAAGGAAGTTTTGCAGATGTTGGGAACGAGGTGAGTAAAAAAAATCATTTCCTCTCGAGATGGGTCGTGAAAGCTCGCGCCACAAGGTATAATGTGGAACCTTTCTTTTTCTCGTCTTCGACAAACTGGATACCTTCGAGATACCAAGAAGATTTGAAACCGGAGCAAAAAACCGATCGTAAGCACCCTCTACCGCTCAGTTCTAAATAGGCACTTACAGTATCGCAGACATCACGGTCATTCTCCCATTCATTCGCGCCATTGATGGGGCAACCGTGCACATATCACACCCACACCCACACCCACAGGACCCATCCCCCTCGTCCGAACCTTCAGAGGATGAAGGCATGTATTTTTTGGGCTCTTTCTCGGACGTTCCTCATCTTCTTTTCAGACCACTTGATCATTGATACCCAGGCACCACTCTATCTACGTTCCTGTACGTCATATTTTACGATGCATGATCATATTATTTAGTTTACTTCCCTCTTCCCAGCCGACAAATACCTCGTCCAGGACCTCCTCGGGATACACATGGTTCGGACCGTAGAATCTAGCACCATCATATCATACCACTCCAACTTACGAAGCGACACGGCCGAGCGACTCCACTCCCTTATCAAACGAACTGGTCGAAGCGTGTACTGGTCAAAGATCTTCAAGGGATCGAAAGATCCAACTTGCCTCTTCTTGTGTTTCTTGTGGTATGCCATGTACGAATGGGACGAAGTTTTCGAGATCCTCTACGCCCACATCAACTATCTAGTTAGTTCAACAACTGTTAACGAGACGACCTCACTCATGCACTCTTACTTTGTTTTAGGAGCAATTGGTATTGGCCAGCGAAAATATCAGGGAGACCCGCGAGTTGCACATTATGCAAGCTCATCTACTCTACTACCGGACTCTTCTCGAGGATTTCCGCAAATCTGTTGTCTTCGTTCAGGAAACCAAGAATCCCGCCATGCAAGACGCTTCTGTGACGGAAGAAGAACGAGAGCAATCAGAGAACATCTTGAAGCGAGAAACCGACTATCTTCTTTCGGAAATCGAGAGATTAGAGAGTCAGAGGATGATGCAAACCATGCGATTGAAAAACGTGATGGATTTGGTAAGATCAAGTCAATCCGTTAACTAGTTTGGTGTAAATATCCGTTTCTTTCTAGGCCTTCGCGAGCGTCAACATCGACGACAGTAAATCTATGAAGGAGCTCACCTTCGCGACTGTCCGGGACTCGGCTGCGATGAAGCAGGTATGTCAATTCTTTACCACTTCGCAATGCATCGCTGATCATGTTCATAGATTTCTTATCTCACGATGGTCTTCTTGCCTGCAAACTTCATGTCGGTGAGTGATCAGAGTTCACCGATATAGCTCATGGGCTCATGATCGATACAGAACGTCTTCAGTATGAACGTTGTCGAGATGAATCCTGGAGGTGGGGAAACCCTACTCCATTACGTCGAAGGCGCGATCGGCCTCACGGTCTTCGCCATGTGGGTCGCCGTGGCGATGCAAGTCGACAGCGCCTTCTTCCCCAGAGACAGTCCCATGTGGAAACGTATCGGATGGCCCATCTTCTATTTCTATGATATGTGTATCGTCATGTACCGCAAACGATTCGGCATAAAGTGGAAGAAGACGTGATGGTTGTTTCGATGGAGGTTCTGGACTGCATGCATGTTGTATACACGATGATATGCTTCCTTGTCTTGTGATGCTTGCTTTAATATTTAGATGTTGTTACCCGGATGTATATACTGCATATATCTGCCCACAGGGCACTGACAATAGTTTATGGACCAAGCACAAGTTTTTGAAACACCGAGGGAGGAGTCAGGACAATGAGGCGAGACTTTGCTTTTGTTAGTCGCTGACACAGTGACACGTCACACCAAGTTGCTGCCGACGCGTCCAACCGCCGAAGAGACGGTTCGAGACACTTGGTCACCGTATCCCTCGTGACAACCAAGTTTGTTTGAACTTGATTTGAACATTCTCAGGTTCGGAACAAACAGCGGGATGCAAATCCTCCAAGCTCCCTCGGGACTCGGAACCTGATTGTCGTGAAAGGGACCCAATGGTGGCGCGGCCCCCGGTCCGGGGTAATGGCAGGTTTCGTGATCAT
Source organism: Chalciporus piperatus (assembly GCA_038093975.1). Classification (NCBI taxonomy): domain Eukaryota; kingdom Fungi; phylum Basidiomycota; class Agaricomycetes; order Boletales; family Boletaceae; genus Chalciporus; species Chalciporus piperatus. The sequence goes on from JBBPTG010000028.1 coordinate 185,829, forward strand.
TGACCTCCACTGACCTCCGTTCATCAGTCTCCAAGCTGATCATGTCCCTCGACACTTCTGATATTACCGCATATTCTCCTCTTGGCTCCCACTCCGTCAGGATCCTCGTTCCCGCACTGAGGACGCCGGAAGCCCGCCATCCGTATCATGTGAACCGGTGATGGTTTATTCTGGAACTAAATGCGGGGCGTGTCGCTCCAGTGTGATGCTTTAAATATGGCTGATCATCTGCCATGGGGATTGTCAAGGCGTCTCAGCGGACCACGAAGTTAGGAACGTGCATACCTCTTTCCTCAGGGAACCCCTCGTTGCAAGTCAAACGATTAGCGCTCAGCACTCGAATCTCGATTTCGGATTTCGACGCCTTCTGTATACTTCAGGTAGCTTTTTGACGCCCAGGAAAAGATTCTAAATTGGAAATGTCGGTGAACGCGGTCGCACCTCCACTCAGCAGGTGGGTCGCATGGCTTTCTGGGATCTATAGTTCGGGACAGCCACCCGTGCTGGGCACGGTAGACATCGAGGAGATCGAGAATAAGGCGCGGGAGGTTCTCAAGGATACATGTCAGTAGTTCCTCTCGCTTTCTCTATGTCCTGGAAGGAATGACGTCCTGAATGCTAATGTCCGTCCATTTCCTTGTAGCTGCGTTCTCCTACGTTTTGAAAGGTGCGGGCACGTCGCAGACATGTGCAGAGAACCGGAGGGCACTGGATAGATGGAAGCTCGTCCCGCGGGTGCTCAACAACGTCGCGGAGCGCAACGTCGAGGTATGTCTCAATGGGCGATCAATGATGTTGCGTCACGGTGGTTCACATGCCAGTGTTCGATCTATAGACCACGCTCTTTGGCGTTACCTACTCTGCACCCATTTTGATCGCTCCTGTCGGTGCACAAGCTTTGATGCACAGCGATGCTGAGCTCGGAACGGCACGTGCAGCGGCAAAAGTTGGCGTCCCTATGATCGTCAGCTCTGTCGCGAGTCGATCCATGGAAGAGATCGCAGAAGCTCAAGGACCGAACGGTCCCCGCTGGTTCCAGCTCTATTGGTAAGTACACCCGAGTCTCTACTATTTCATATCAGGAATTGAACCAGACAAAGGACCCACTCCGTCGAGGTCACCAAGTCCCTTCTTAGTCGTGCCAAAGCCAGCGGATATACCACACTCGTCATCACGGTCGACACCATGCTCATCGGTTGGCGTCCACACGACCACAGCATTCCTTTTAGTTGCACCGGCCACGGGTTTGGTGCGCAACAGGGTATCTCGGACCCAGTGTTCATGAGCCGTTTTGGTCTCGAGCCTCGCCACGAACGTCCTTCCTTCCCTTTCGACCAAGCGGACACAAAACGGAGAATCGCGGAAGGTGACCCTGCTGCACAACAAGCGAGGCTTTTGGGAAGTAAATGGGTTGGCGAGGTTGCTTCGGGGATCTTTAGGAGTTGGGACGAGCTTCAGTTCATTAGGGAAAACTGGGACGGACCGATCGTCTTGAAAGGAATACTCGCACCCGAGGTATAGATGCAAGGATTGGTGCGCACGTGAAGATCATCTGATCTTGTTCTTTGCAGGACGCTGAGAAAGCTATTGACCTCGGTATCGAAGGCATCGTCGTCTCCAATCACGGTATGTCATGTTGTGAATATCTCTCTTTCAGAGAACCAAACGCTCCCTAGGTGGTCGTCAAGTCGACGGAGCTATCGGAGCTCTCGACGCCCTCGACATGGTCATGCAATCCTCCAAGGTCCGCAAGGCGCAGAGCGAAGGGAAATTCACCGTCCTCTTTGACTCCGGTATCCGGACCGGTAGTGACATCCTCAAGGCTCTCGCTTTGGGCGCGCAGGCAGTGTTAAGTACGTTGCCCTCCCTCCGTATATCAACCGACGCGGTGACTGACAGCAATGCTTATCCGTCTCAGTCGGAAGACCGTTCATGTACGGTCTCGCCATTGCGGGAGAGGCAGGCGTGGAACAGATCTTGATGCAGTTGATCGCCGACTTCCACCTTACGATGGGTCTCTGTGCGTTTGGCGATGCCAAAGACGTGGTGGGTGCTCGGGAAAAGATCATGGTGAAGATGAATCAATAGATGTTTGTCATTGTAGTATCAAACTTGCTGTATTTTTGATACGCTGAAGGCTCGTTTCTAGAAGATGTCATACCGTCTTTTGTTCCGGTACAGCCTCAGGAGCACTCACCCATTCAGATAACCGAGGCGAGCGAAAGCCGAGGAGTCGGTTCTGGAATATAAGTAATCATGGGGGTGTCACCGTCTTACAAGTTACAGCTGCGTTGTGCGAGGCACACGGGAGCACAGGCCGAACCTTCAACTCCAGTCCGGAACATGGGTGTTGGATTTAGTGCATGTAACGGTTTTAATCTGGTTTGAGGTGCTGTCCCCACAGTTGAATACAAGGCTATGCATTAACGACATCGGGCATTTGACATTTCCGATACAGTACAGTAGGCCGCACAAACATCCAATCCATGCAGGCTTGGTAAGACATGACGTAGGCCGATGGGTTGCGTCATGAGATTTGCATCAAATGGAACGAGGATCCACATACCACCCCGTTAATCTCCTAAACACCCGGGCAGTGAAGAGGAAGAGAGAAAAAATACCAACAAAGATACATATGAATAAAAAAAATTCCAATTTATCATCAACAACAAGGTCCGTTCCGTTGCTTGCTCGACTCTCCCAAGTTTCCCCTCATCAAACCAAGCCTAATCGTATCCGAGTTCTCTTGCACATGCAACGTCCTAGCGTCGATGGCCTCCTCGTGGTCCCAGCGCATCACGACTCGGCGAGCGATATACTCGAACACATCGTGGACGCCTTCTCCCGTCTTTGCAGACGTGAAGAATAATTTTGGTCGTTGCTCTGGCGGTGGAGGAAAGTAAGATATGGGGTCCGCAGTACATGTCGGCGTTGGTGGCGTGACTGCAGCTGCTCGGTCATAATCTCGTGTGAACAAACTGGGGGTGATAGTGGGCGCCGAAGACGAGGACGTGCTTGATGATGATTTCATACGCCTTGGTCCCCTTATGGGCGATGAAGGGCGGGAAGATACGGATGGAGGTAATGGGGATGACCGAGCAGATGCGTATACGTCGAACAGAGACGAAGCGGGGGTATGAAAGGATGTGAAACCAGTGTGTGTAGATGTCAAGGTGCCATTGTTGTACTGGGAGTTTGAGCTGTTCCATGAATATGTCTTTGAGGTGCTCCCATGGAGACGATGATGGTTGATATCGATGGATTGCGACCGTAAGATCGACGAAGGGTCGGAAACGTAGATATCGTATGGATGACTCATTTCGTCCGAGGTGTCGTCTTGGTCGACAATGATAGGTAGTACTTCTTCGACAGGCGAGGACGGACGAGGGGATGATGGGGGTACTAGTTGGTCCAAGAAACGGAGCGCTTCTGCTTCAGAGACGACAGACGTCGAATCGTTGACATTGGTATTGACAAGATCTGTCTTGTTTCCAACGACGACACAGCAATAGTTTTCCAGGTCCGCATCGTAAAGAGGTGCCCGTTCACGAAATTCTGCCCACCATTTCGTGAGACTTGTAAGGGTATCGGGCTGGTTCACATCGAACATGAGTAAGGCAGCATCTGCACCACGAAAGAACGCCGTCGATAAGCTCGAGAATCGTTCTTGCCCTGCGGTATCCTAGATACGAAGGTCGTACGACAAATCAGCTTTGAATGTACTGAGCAGACGGAAGGATATGGACCCAGATTTGGAGAGTAACAACTTCATCTTGTTTTGTAGGATGTGGCAAAGTTTTCGCAATGAAATCTGCACCGATGGTAGCTCTATAACCGGTAGAGAAACGACCCGAAATATACTGGGATAAGAGACCTCGGTGAGTCACGCGAGCGCGTTTTTGTAAATACTGAGACATACCTGCGAACGAAGGCTAGTTTTACCAACGCCTGAAGCGCCAATGACTACAAGTTTAACCGTTGGCATGGGCGCTTTTCTGTGGGCAGTTGATTAGCATATGGAATCTCATCAAGTTCGGGCACAGGCATTCGGGTCGTCTATAACCCTTGCGGCCGCCTGCCATTATCCATACATAGGAGCCCACCCAAACACGACCAAAGCTTGTCGAGTCTGGCCTTGGGCTCAGTAGATCGTTCAGATCCAACTGTATAGTCGTGGTCGCTGTCGAAATCACGACCAAATTTGTGACGAGAATGGATGAGAGCACACCACCACCCCCAGATCACGACTCTACACCCCCGCCACCACCACCAGCGGCTGCGGCAGGCTCTCCGACAGATTTCTTGAAAGCTGTGGTTGGGAAGCGGGTAATCGTGCGTTTAACATCGGGCGTCGACTATCGTGGTACGTTTTCGTTTGTGCAGCAGTGGTTACTCGAGATTTGAACTTTTACCAGGCATTCTGTCATGTCTTGACGGATACATGAACATCGCGCTTGAGCAGACTGAAGAGCACGTGAATGGTGTTGTCACGAACCAATACGGGGATGCGTTCATCAGAGGGAATAATGGTGAATGCTCTCAAGTGTGTCTGTGACTTATCTCTTATGCATCTTTGCAGTGTTGTACATATCAGCGGCAGAAGTGATATAAAACGTCACAAATTTGAAAATGGCACCTCGATCCGTGTATGTGTATGACTTTTATTAACCACATCGACTTGCGCATGGTACTCAGGCCCAATGTGATAGAGCTTGCGCTTTGGAGCGGAGGGTTTCTCCGTTGTAAACGTGCCATTTCTGCTGTCAGTCGTCGAGCCTATTATACGACGCCTTTTGCGAGCTTTCCTCGTGGTTGTCGGAATTTATCATGATTTTGGAGGATATATCGAGAGCGTGCAGTACATATTTAGATCTTACCATCCAACGTTTCCATCAGTCCACGCTGCGAATAAACGTGCGATAAAGACAGGGGCTATTTAACCACCATGTGACGTGTCACGTGGACCTCCATTATGACCATTCCCTCAGGGCCATTCAGTTTCAGCATGTGGACTGTTGCAACGTCCCATCACCCCACCTCGCGACACCGCTCAAGAACGGCGCTCACGACTGGTCAGTTTGTGCACATCTTGTCTCTTGAATTTCTGACCGGGCTTTACTTCCAGGACAATGTCCACTGCTGACGATGCCCCCGACTCCGTGACCGACACACTCATCCGAGGATTCGTCATGATCATCTTCTCAGAAATTGGCGACAAAACCTTTCTCATCGCGGCTATTCTGGCAATGCGCCATCCTCGTCTTGTAGTCTTTGCAGGTGCCTTCAGCTCTCTGCTCCTGATGTCGTTGCTATCCGCCGAGTTGGGTCACCTGCTTCCGAAGCTCATACCGCGACAATGGATACAAATAGCGACGGGGGTTTTATTTCTGGTGTTTGGATCCAAAATGATGATGGAAGCACGAAAGATACAGAGTGGCAGTGAAAAAATGGAGGAAGAGATGCGGGAAGCGGCGGAGGAAATTGAGATGGACGCTGTTAAACAAGAAAACGCGCCATCGAACGGTCAATCTATTCCTTTGGAACGTCTCGAGGAGGGTGAAGTACGAAGCCCAACTACCGCTCGAAAATCGACGGGGCCCGAGATCATAGAGGGTGCACGCAACTTGTGCAACCTGGTTTTAGGACCAGTGTTTGTCCAATCGTTCGTCCTGACGTTCTTCGGCGAGTGGGGAGACAGGAGTCAGTTTGCAACCATGGCGCTGGGTGCTACACATGTGCGTCCGTTTTAGTCGTCGTATTCGGGTGACCCTTGTGCGGTGGAGGCTGACACTGGTTCTGTTTTCTTTCCGCGGAAAAAGAACGTTTATCTCGTCACCATCGGAACCGTCATCGGACACACAGCTTGTACCAGCCTCGCCGTTTTAGCGGGTCGGTTTGTCTCCACCAAAATATCCGTCAAGCACGGTACGTCTCGACTGTTCTTGACGATCGTACTCTAACACGTATCCATTTTTCTGCAGTCACTTTCGGGGGAGCAGCACTCTTCTTGATATTTGGCGTGATCTACCTATTCGAATCTCTTGTAGGCTCAGCAGAGGGACTTATGATACCCATCGAAGGATCGGCCGTATAACTTATCTGGCTCGACTTATGCCCTGGCCCTGCGCATATGTAATTTACCTGCATTATACTTAGAGATCACCACAAGCACGAGCTCATGTGTTGGTTAAATCCTGGTCCTACCGGTCCTACACTCAGGACGACTGATGGCTTTCCAGAAAGGGAAGTGCTCCTCGGCTCGGCTCGTTCTTTGTAGCCGAGCCGAGCTCGAAATCACCCGTTCAAACCCCAAATCCACTTCCACCTTACAACTACCATGGCTAATGCAAACTTGAAGTATATCAAGGTATCCCAACCATATCCCTTCGTTCTCCACTTTGAACTGTCCAGGTATGCTTGCCATATTCTTGAGAGAAACAAGGAATCCGTGCAGCTCGAAATTGCACGCCGCTAACTTGTGCTCTGTGTCCGTGTATATGTACAGAGGACCCGTAAACGCATTTACCACAGAGTGAGTAGAACACTCGACCATCATATCATTTGCGTCACCGTGATGGGTACCCTATCAGCTGAGTGATCCATCTACGTACCTACAGGTTCTGGACAGAATATGGCTCCATATTCGATAAAGTATCAACTGGCGATTTTGGTGACATTCGCGTCGTCGTTCTTTCTTCTGCTCTTCCCAAGATCTTCTCGGCAGGGATCGACTGTGAGGTAGAATCAACTCGACGTGGCACCCGTACTGACCAGTATTGCTACCCTCAGTCGAAGGATTATCTGTCGAGCCCTCTAGTGATGGCGCACGCACAGCGTATAACCTACGTGCGCATATATTGACATTCCAGCGTGCCATTTCCGCTCCGGAACGTTGTCCTGTTCCTGTGATTGCGGCTGTCCATGGGATTGCGTACGGTCTTGCTCTGGACATCATCGCTGCATGCGATATCAGATATGCGTCATCTGATACCAAGTTTGCGATCAAGGTGAGGATTCCAACTTTTTGGCGTTGTTGTGGTTGACTCGCGGGTAACTGAAATCTGTGTCGTTTACAGGAAGTTGATGTCGGTCTAGCAGCTGACATTGGCGTCCTTGCTCGCTTGCCAAAGATCGTCGGCAATCTTTCGCTGGTACACGAACTGGCATACACAGCACGTCCCTTTTTCAGTGCCGAAGCACAGCAACTCGGTCTTGTCTCACGCATAGTGGAAGCAAGTCCGGGAAAAGGGAGAGAAGCCGTCGTAGACGCTGCACTGGGGGTCGCCAAGGAAATTGCACGTAAGAGCCCTGTTGCTGTGATGGGCACGAAACATTTGCTATTGCATGCGAGGGACCACAGGTGAGTCTCTCCCCCTTTTCCCTGATGCTTGCGCTTCAACGTTGTGCCCTTCTTTCTTCTTTCCTGTGACGTCGTAGCGTTGCTGAGAACCTCGAGTATACGGCTACCTGGAACTCAGGGACCCTGCAAACAACTGTGAGTTGCTGTTCAATGTCAACATGCCTGTGCTCGGTTGATCGAACAATGCTGATTTGGCAGGACCTGCTTGAAGCGGTGCAGGCAGCACAATCAAAGTCTGCGAATGCGCTTGAATTTTCACGCCTGTTGCCCGTTCCTGTCAAGTCAAAGCTTTAGTATTCATCTATTGATTTTTCGGGGGCCCGACTAATCATGTATTTCAAGTTGGAAGGAGGCGAAACCATTTGGATTTTCAGGCAAGTATGGCCTTCCTTTTAAGTCAGCCGCCGAACAGAGCGCTCGCCACCAATTGATCCTGTATTGTAGAAAGATGCAGAAAATAAAATCTCGTTGAAAACACAAATGTATTCTCAAATAGACGAACACAAAACAAATCGAAAAATTAAGATTCGAGCTTTACTTGTGCATGCGATGCTTTCCTCCATTGTTTGTCACTCCGACCCTCGCAACAGCAACGACCCATATTCCTTCTGCCTCACTTGTATTGCGATGAACTGCTTGGATATCGACCTGACAAGCCTCCATGTTTCACTCCGTGAAGCTGGCAGAGACGCACTTTTATCGTCCTCCCTCCAACAGATAAAGTCGAGGTTCGGAAAAAGTTGTGCCATCAAACCAGCTATCTCTCCCACCTTCGCAATCGGACACGATGACACACCGACTTCCAAAAGGCCAATCTGGGTGTTTGTCCAGTCCCCCGGAACAGCCGCCGTGAGAGGGGCTGAGGGGTCGAAAACGAGTCCGAGTGATCGAAGTTGCTGGCAATGTTGTGCGATGTACGCGACACCATACATAGTCATTTGAGAAACAACCAGTGTACCTGCATCTGTAATCCAGCTCGTCCCCGTACCAATCTTCAGTTCTTGCAAATGTGGCCAGTTCTTAGCCATTTGCATCACCTTCTCATCATCGAGAAGCGGGGCGAAGAAGTTCTCGAGTAAGATGCTGGTAAGGTTTTTGAATTTGAAGAGAGCGTCAAGAGCGTTTTCCGGGAGGTTAGATATGGGTGTGAGATGGCGAACGGCGTTGATGACCCGATACTCGAGCTTCAAAAGCTTTTTATCGTCGAAAGGCGTCACGAGATCTTTCAGGAACTGTGCAACCTGTGCACCCTGAGCAGGCCCCAAAATCTCGAAGCGTACTTGTTGAGGTGAAAGCCGTAGGTTGGCCAAATACTCGGTTGCCTTGTCAAGTTGGGATCCACTGGCACCAAGGGAAAAGCGGGTGAGGTTCGGGAGGAATGTGCCAGTCACCCTATCCCAGCTGTTATGATTGGGAAGGAAAACGGTGAATGACTTCAGCTCCGTGGATTGCATGAGGTGTTTCATCGCTCTTTTGTCAAGCGGACCCGCAGCGATGGAAGATAGATTTTGGGCGTGGCAGACAAAATCGGAGATGCGATAGCAGACCTCAGTGGGAGGATCGACACAGTGAAACTCCTTGGAGTTGGGGAAGTATTTGTGAAGGAAGGATACGAGGGAGACTTTGAATTGCGGCCACGACGGTCCGGCAAGGTGGAGCGAAACAAGAGTGCGCGGGAGAATGTAACGTAAAATAGACATGGATTCGCCATCGTCCACTTTCCAAACGATGTGCTTCAGATTCGGCAAGAGTCCACTTCCAGGTTCGCAAGGAAAGTCGGAGAGGATGCGCAGCACATGACACTCGCCATTCCATTTTTGCCGTACTGGGTATCCTACCGAGTGCACACGACGTGCGTACTTTTGAAAGATGATAAAGTCTTCCGGTGTCAGAGGCCTGTCGATAGACTAGTTCCTGGCCTTATCAGCTCCAACTACAGCCAAATGAGAAAGGTTGCTCACGAAGGTGCCATCGGCCGGATCCTCGGAAACTTCTATCATTTCCCCACGAAAGACTTGTGGGTCCCTGACTCGACATAGAGTCATGGTATCCATCACTGGCATATGCATCCCCCGCATATCGGCGCATCCCTTGTATCCCCCTCTCGCTATTTCGCACAACCGTTAGTATCTATCGGGACCTCCATCTGCCAAACTCACCATGTCCAACTCCGTTGCTCCCGGCGCTCAACCACCGGGTGGGCAGTACTCCCCAAAACCCGTCGTGGATTTCTATACCAAGTTATGGCCCATTTTGAAATAGACGGTGCAGCCTCCAAGCCTGAGGGTCGGGGACTGAACGGAATTATACTTTGGTGAGATGAGGAAGGTCACTCTATGCTAATTGAATTTGTGTTCACCCGTAACGCGTTGAATTTTCCTAGACCTTGGAAGTTCAGTTCCTCGACGACAATGAAATCCTAAGAGACGCTGTCATGAACGTGCTCGGAAAGTCTATAGGGCCCCCGAGGCCAATCGAGCAGAAAAATAACGCCCAGACTTGGGCCCACTTCGCCAGCATCGACTTCCGACTCACTGAGCACAGTGCGGGCGACATTCTGGTCCGCTTTTCAGGCTGGTCTCTTACACCATTAACATGGTCGAGCCGACTATGGGGCTCGGGTTGGACTCTTCGCTGAAACGAGGACAAAAACTCAGCAAGGCTGATTGCGCTACCATCCTTCACGGGTTTGGACACGCGTTCGAGTTGCGGCATGAACATCAGTCCAAGAGAAGGGAAAGATCACCTTCAACGACAAGGACACTGTCTACAAGAATACGAGTCGAGCAATAAAAATGTAGTCAAAAGCCAGACCCTCGAGACGCACAAGCCTTCGGTTATGTAAATTTACGCTCAGGGATGTGGGGCGTTCGCTGCTGTCGAGGCAGGAACAAGGTAATGCGAGTTCAAAGGGGATGGAGTGATACATCCAGACGGGGATGATAAGAGAGGAGTGCGAGATATGAGCAAGGAAGTAAATTCGTCGTCGTTCGGCGTTCGGCGTTCTTCGTTCGGCTTCGGGCTTGGGCTTTAGCAGTAAACTTGATATTGATTCAACGGATTCTAGCAAGTACAGTACATGTATTTAAAAGTAGGCAGGGCAGACAAAGAGTATAAAGCACAATATTTGGTCATCAATGCATGGACTGTCGAAGCGATGGTCATAGCACTGCACAAGGCGTGCCACGTGGTCCGTGCTCTACGAGGCGCAGACGGTCACAGCAAGCAGAAGGGGAGGTTAATAAGGGGAAGGAAGAATGATTTGATGTTCCGAAGCTCTCCGTAGAGGGTCTCGACGGCTCCCTCTCTATAGGGCAGCAAGGGGAGCTCGAACTTTTCGAGGCCGCTGAGCAAAGTACGAGGTTGAGCATCGGGCGAGGGGCCTGTCACGGAAATGTTGGCAAAATTCCTGATGTCACCATGCCTGAAATCCAGACCAAGACTTTTGAGGCCTGGAATGTAAAGGTTGCGGAGGAGATGAGGGTAACAACTGGTGGGAAGGTCTACGATGACAAGGTCAGTCAAATCAAGAAGCTGGATTGGACCATCTAGCGTGGTATCTCGCGGTGTTCCGAATGGTGGTCCCCATGGGTCTAGGAAATGTAGACTAAGTTTCTTCAGCTTCGGAGAACCCCGCAAGATGGTGATTAACTGCGGCCAGGGCATGCCAGGTTCGTCCATTTGAAATCCGAGGTCGAGGTGTGTAAGATTAGGTGCGGATGAGATCCAGTGCTGATTCCAGTCCACGTGCACCCCCCAAAACGCTATTCGTTCGAGATGTGGCGCTAACCCACCGAAAAGAGTGAGGAATGATTCAGGTGGGTAGGTGTCGTAGACACTCCTGCTGGGCCTTATATGCATGTCTACCTGGAGTTGCAAAGTGGTAAGCTGGGCAGCGGCAGGGATGGATGGCTGAGAGGCGGCTTCAAGAAATTCCTCCATGAATCCAGATCTCGAGAATCTCATCTTCATGGAGCGCCAGCGATGCACACGCGCAAGCAGCAATGCGTAGCCTGAGGCCCCCGAGGAAAGTGTCGTACAGTCGATGTCTATGGGGAGGTCTTTGGTTCGTTCCAAAAAATAAGCAATGTGGTGGTCCGGTGTACGTGGAGTGATTGTGATGGAAGTCCAGAGAGACGGGGTCGCGACTGCCACATCATGCCAGTAGCGGCAGACCTGGGAAACGACGCTTATGAAAGAGGCCGGGACTCGGGGGCGACCTCCTACTGGTACATCCGCCATGGCATTGCTATCAGCGAGACCAGAGTCTGTCTGGTGTGCGATGCCGAACTGAAAAACGTGCGAGAGTAATTCTGGAGGCAACTTTTCGTCGCCAGTGACATAGCATTGTCTGGGTAGGGCATCCCGAGGCCGTTCTCCACGTTCAACTGTGCTCCATATACAAGTGAGTGGACGGTGAGCAGCCTACAGAAATGACTACTGATACTAACCACCAAGGTTGTTCCTGTCTTCCTTAGGCAGACGCAGGAACTTTGGGATGAACTTGAAGGGAGTCATTTCCTCTGAGTTGCAGTCACCGGGGTTGTTCGAGTACCAACAGTTGATTGGTGTCTTCCGAAGAATGTGAGATCTACGAAGGACCAAGTTCGGTGGCCCGAGCTTTCCGATTCTGGTTGCTGCTCGAAGTCGAGGTTGCAATTTGCTCACTCTTCGTTTCTCGCGGCCGGCAGCTACATATGCACTTGTTTTTCGGACGAAGCTTGATGTCATCATGATTGATGGAATGGTTTCAGCTGTACGCTGGTTACTTGCATCCATGCACTGCCTTTCCATCATGATCCTGGTCTACTACTATAAGATCAGTCGGCTACAATGCGATATCATCGCTCTTCTCTACTATGAGGTTCGTCTCTTTCTCCAGCCTGAGCATTCTTGCTCCGGCCACAGCTGCCCTCTCCCTCGCCAATTTTGTCAACTGCACTCCGTCACGTTGCGCAGCACTCGACAAACGTATAGCCGCAACCCCCGAGTTGGTCGGGACCCCTTCCAACATGGCCGGCGGCACCGCGTATGGCCGTGCAACCATCGCAAACAAGGGCTCCCTGCTCGGTTCTGCCACTTACTCCAAGGACAACAACGTCACGATAAAGGCCCTGTCCAGTACCGATGCCGGCGGTACTTGGACAGTGCTCAGCGCGATTGCCACTGACGAATCCGACACACATGATCTCGATAACACATATATCCTCCAACTGCCAGGCGGTCGTATCCTTGCTGCATATCGCAACCATGACATGCAGGGAAAGGGAAACTACACGTACTACCGTATTACTCTCAGCGCTTCTGATGACGGAGGCAAGAGTTGGACTTTCCTAAGTCAGGCTGCTGAGCAGCCAGCAAAGCCACCGCCAAACAGTAAGTACTTTGTGATGTTCTCCGTATGCAAACCAAGCTGACTTGTTCATGTCCTAAGACAACGGCTTATGGGAGCCTTTCCTCCGCCTTACGAGCTCGGGTGTCATCCAGATCTACTACTCCCGCGAAAACAACGCCACTGATCAAGACCTCATCATGTCCACCTCGACTGACCAGGGTGCGACCTGGTCCACGGCCGTCGTAGTGATTGGCGCTGACAAGTCCGATGCACGCGATGGCATGATCGGCATTGCGCCGAATGGCGCTTCGGGTCATCTTCTTGCAGTTTTTGAGTCGGAACAGAACAACATCTTCCAGGTCCAGAAGAGTGAGTCCTCAGACGACGGCAAGACATGGGGTCCGCGGGGTCCCGTGTATGCATCGTCGAATGGGCTCAATGCGCAGTCACCACAGGTGACCAATGTCAATGGGACACTGGTCGTGACATTCATGACCAACGAGGACACGGACGTTGGAGGGACGACGGATGAAGCAGTGAAGATCGTCACTAGTGGCGACGAGGGCAATACGTGGGGCAGCAAGCTCACAGTCGCTCCTCCACCCGCGTTTTGGCCTGGCCTGTGTACGACGGGCAACGAGACGTTCCTCGTCATCTATGGCACGAACGTTGTCCAGGCGCAAAATGTGACCTTGTTGTAAAGCTGCGTCAGAATAACCAGTTTTGCGATGCAGTAGTTACTAGATTGTTTGTTCGGGAAGTGGAATCGGAGACTCCGAGTAACACCACCTTGTCCTTTGTCTCCATTCCTTGTCGTGGCGACACACAGCCTTGTCCCGATCAAACTTGAATCAGTTCGGTCAGCATGCAAGCATCTCCGTTATAAATCGTACTTGGAGATCGAAGTGGTATCGGCGACGCGCGTTGCATGCTAGTGAAATCTCTGACAAAATTGACATGGGTATCGCTTGATCTGTACATCCTTCGAGGTCCGAGGCACGTCCTGGCTCGCTTCATCACAGGAGCATGGAGGGATAGAGTTAAACTTGAAGATGTAGTAACATATGTATATGGTTGGCTCGCTCGAACGTATCAAGGGAAAGAACTAATTTACCTGTTAGAAGGTCATGTTGTCGTACCATCCTGCCAGTGAGTCGCTTGCCCTCCAAACACACACAACTCGAAAGACAGAACAGCTGGTCCATCTGTCCATGACCTTACAGCAATCCCCCAAGGAGTTCTCCGAGAAGTGTGGTGAGACCAAGGCTGCTGATAATAGAGAGAACGGGCGCGAGCAAGATGAGCAAGGGAGCGACGAGTCCGGTGACCAACGAAAGCGCGACAGATATCAAACTGAAAACCACGATTCTAAGGGACAGAAATCAGACTCTTCATCGTCCACTGGGCTGAAGGAATGTTTACATACCCGAGTGTAGACAACAACCCAGAAATCACAGAGAAGAGTGAAGAGTCAACCACGAGGAGGACCGCATTGGCGGCCGTGAAGACGAGCTATGAGACAGAAGTCAGGTAATGGACCAGATGCTTGTAGTAATGAACACGCACGTTCACAACGGCAACGAGGAGACCGGCGATGTCAGATGCAGCAAGAGTGACAGTACCATCAACGGACGACAAGATCACGGTGAGGGGTTGGTCAACAAGATTGTTCAGACTGGTGACAGCACCGGTCACTGCCGTATTGATGTCGCCGATGATTGGCGTCAAGATTTCCTCCGTCGCGTTCTGAGGGGTAGCGTAGACTGGAAACGTAGTCAGTGGATCGACAACGTCTGTCGAGGTGAACGCTTACGAAGCGAATTGGCAAGAGGAGTGACGGTATCGGTGAGCTCAGTCAGAACGGCAGCGATGGACAACGGGGTCTGGCGTTCGACTATGGGGCTGGCGAACACACCAACAGCAGCAGTGAAGAGGACGATGGCGATAGCAAGAAACGCATTGTAAGAGGAAAAGAGAAGTAAGAGGAAGAACTCGAGTATTGGAGTGCTTGAGAAACTGCAGGGCCAGACGGCGGCTTTATATACCTCGCATCTGTAACCTGCCATCATTTCAGCCAGCTCCGAACAGAGAGAGCTCGAAGCCTATGATATCTTGAAAGACAATGTCCTGATGAAGACGACCTGGAGAGTCTGGCGTTCTCCGTTTTCCGCCGTCCCCTGTAGTAGTCCATGCGTCGCATACACCGTGAAAACCGCCAGTGGCGGGCGAGCTTTGTGAAGGAATCCGATGTCGGGGAAGGGAGTCATTTCCGGCCTCGCAGAATAGGGTGAGCAGACACATCCCAGCTGCTTTCAGGTTCTGATAGCTCCACAGCAAGTCATCATTTTGATATCCTGTGTCGAACCCAAGCTGATCAAAGGAATCAGAATACGAGCGGTTTTATTCTATTAGTATTCCGCACGACATACAGTGACATCGTGGTTGTGTCATAATGTTGTGGATTGGGACTCCGCTGGAGCCTCCTTCTCGTGGCCGGATAGTAGATTCAAGATTCCCATCCTTGACAAACGCGGCCAGCCCGGACTTGATCCGTTTGGAAGTTTGGAAGACATCTCTGAACAGCAAATAACTTCTTGTCGTCATGATATGTGCCAAAAAAGTTGTGTGGAGTGGGATGTGGCAGCATCGGATCCACTCACAACCATAGTCGCAAAGATGGCTTCAAAAGCTAAAGGGGCGCGATCTACAACATGACGATCAAATCAGATGAAATGCGAGAGGAAGTGAATTTCATCTTATTGTGGGAGGACCGTATCCAGTATGTGAAAGTCTTATCCCAATGCATGCCATCCCGTGCCCTGGAGTCGAAACCTCTGGAACGGCGTTGACACCGGGGCTGATCTGTTAATCATGTTTGGTCCGAACTTTAGGGTGATCCATTTCCGTGGGCACGAGAAGCGCGTCGCCGGAGAGGGACATCGTTGCACTTCCCCACAGAGCAGGTGGTCTCAGCATTGGAGCATGTGTTCGGACTACCGAGATACCAAGCAGGTACAACCATCTGGATCTTATCACTGATGTCAGCGCAACAGACTTGTGGTGCTCGCGCATCATCGATAATCGTTCCGGCAAGGGAGATTGACGCCGGAACAATCCTCGACTATCGAGATGTGAAGCGATCCGGCGCTGTGGTTTCTCCGTGCCGCTATCGGAGGAAGTACCATTCAAACATGACCCCGAGTTCAATACAAACGTTTCCTTTGGGACCACCCCAATCATGCACTGAGAAGAAAAAATTGTCACAACGCTCAGGCATGCGCGTGGAAGTGACAATATCAAGCTCGTACCTGTGGCTTGGTCCAGCTCAGGAGTCAAGGCACTTCACCGCATTGGGGGCGTCCGGCACGTTTTGCGACAATGAATGATCTGGGGGGTCAGAAAATGTGTAGAGAGCTTCACATCCGCGGAGTTTGCACCAACGAACGTCCTGTCAAGCCTGGATTGGAGGACAGGCCCTGGTGAGGTTCCTTTCACTGGGCCTTCACGAAATTCAGGCCCACTACCGACTCCGACAAGCTGAGATTGATCAGCCACAGAGAAAGATAGAACAAGGTCTTCCATGGGACCAGGGAGGAAAAAAACCGAAGTGGCGACTGCATTGTACCTGGTCCTGAAGGGCCGGAAGGCTTCAAGTTAGTTCTATTCAGACAAACCGTTTGAACCAAACTCTATCTTGACCTCGTCCGGCACAAAAATTGAGGAACAACAAAGTAATTCATTAATGAATGTGATGAAGATTGGCGTTGGGTGTAGTTCAACGTTTGCGCGGCTGACTCCCGAGATAAAACGACATCATGGGCTCGTCAAGAAGACCTGGCTCAATCAGGTTGTAAAATGGTGAAACGATACCTTTCTGGAGCGCTCGCAATATGCAAGTCCGAGCACTCCGTCGTACCTAGAGAATATAAGACAATGTCTCGATGAGACGAAACGACCGCCCAGCCACTGACAGAAACGTTCCCACGGTAACCACTCGCAAACGCAACCATGTCCGAGCCATCGCCAGCAGACAGTGAGTCCGCCCGATTCAGGGTGATAATGTCCTCAAAGACTTGGTAGACGCAAATGCGAAGCCATTCGTTCCCCCCGAGGGGGCCGCGATTTGCTTGAACCCTGAGCTGATTCGAGGAGCATCCAAGACTCCGAGTCAGCGGCCGGTACAGACCTCAGTGCCTGTTGGCGACTCTGAGAGAAATACCTTTTCGCCCCCTGATGAGGCCATGATCTGCTTGTATCCCGAGCTGATTCGAGAGGCATCCAACGCTCAGAGGAATGAAGAGTCGGAGTCCGTGAAAAAGGGGTAATCTGCACGTCGTCGAGAGATATTGGCAAGAGCGTCACATAATTGGAGCTTGAATGTAGGATACGATCACTTCATCGCACTCGAGAGACATATCAAAGGAACATAGCGATAGTTGTACAAGATTTTGGGGTAACAAGACGAACAAACTGCACGTCCATCTCGTCTTTGAATATAGACTGCTAAGAAAGAATCTTCCTCGAGTTACTCGTCGACGACACTCATACAAAACGAGAAAAAAAAAATCAAGGATGGTCAGGCGACCTGTTTTCTGCACGATGCCAGCATTCTCCTTCGCCAGACAACCTTTGGGTTATCAGCAACACGTAAGTTGCACGGCCAAAGGACCCACCATGCAAGTTGTTACTATGCAGCAAGGGTCCGACCTCTGATCACTACTCAACGCCGGAAGCAGAGGCATTTGGAATGAGATCATGGAGATTGCGTAGAGAGATTTGTCCGATCTCGTCGCCGATTGCAAGATAGTTATTGTCTGGCGAAAGTACAATCGACCGCACGACAGCAGTGTGAACAAACGAAGATCCGATCTGAACTCCATGGACATCCCAAATTGAGACGGTACGTCCGGTGAAGCAAGCAAGGAATTTGTCGTCGGTGGATAGCGCGATGGAGCCGTAGAGATCGACGGTATCGCCGGGAATGCGCCATCCGGGGAGCAGAGTACCCGAACTCGCCTCGACGGGCCTGATCATGTTGGAGGATAAGACGAAGATGTGCTTGGAGTCGCTTGTCCAGGAAATGCAGGTGCTTGGGAATGAATTAACCGCGACCTTGACCTCATGAACTTGATCAAGGCTTTGGTCGTCAATCTTGTAGAGTCGCAGAGAGTCGCGCTGCCAAGTGGCAGTGGCGATGTGGGTCCCGTCTGGAGAGAATCTAACCGACGCGACGAAGTTGTCGTGCTCGACTGGACCTGCGACCCGCGTGCCGCTTGAGATGTCCCAGATGAACACTTTCTTGTCACTTGATCCCGTCGCAAATTTCGTCGAATCTGGCGACACGTCGACCGTGGTTACCCAGGAATTGTGCTCGTTGACCTTGACTGCGCTTTGACCAGTGTTACTGTCCCAGACAGTGACCACCTTTTCCTCGCCGCTGACGATCCATTTTCCATCGCGTGACAGCGCAATCGCCTGGACAGCACTGCTTGCTTTGAGCCCCTCTTCCATCTCCGTTCCAGTGTCGATGGCCCATCGTCGGATCCCTTCCTCACCGCCACTCCGAAGCTCCTTTCCGTCCTTCGAGAAGACGAGCGAACGTACCCAACCACGACCAACATCAATGCGTAGCATTTGATGTTGACCCTTAAGCCGCGTGATTTCCGCCTGTAATTCGGCTGATTTGGGTTGCCGTTCAGCCATATGAAAGTCGTACCGCGAACGAACGCACCTAAGCGCAACTTCTGTGCAGAGCCCTCTCTGGAAAGAGGCGCGAGCGTCTCCTGGACTTTAGCCATCTCCCCATGAAGACGATCTTTGAGCTATTGTTCAGTTGGATGCACGTCGGAATGTCAAAGAACGCACCGATTGTGTTACGGAGAGACTGATTCTGCTCCTCGAGGAATTTTCTCTCTTTCTGAACGCCATCTTTGAATCGCTTAGCACTCGAGACGAGTTGGATTGCCAACCGTGGCGAACGTACCTTGCTCTGACCGAGACTCAATAATCCGCCTGGATTCAGCTCTCTCCCTCTCCAAGGATTGGATACGCTTATCCTTCTCATCCAGTGGAGTAGCACCTTCGAGGAAAGTCTTGGAAATGACGCCATTGAGATCGAATATGAGAATTTTCTCATCCCGGGCGCGGACCGCGAGGTGGCTGTCGTCCGATGAAAGCGCAATTGAACTCAACCACTTGTGGTATTGGAAGGAAGGTATGATCTCCTTGAGCGTAGCAGTGTCCCAAAAGGAAACAACATAGCCATGAACGCAGGCGATGAACTTTCCGTTCCTTGATCGGGCGATTGACACGGTTCCAAAGTCACCAAATTTGGGAGCTGGCCATTGGGAGATCACGGACGCTCTGGAGGCGTCGATGGAGTAGATCTTTCCCTGGGAGATGGCAAAAATACGTTGTGAATCACTGTGCCAGGCGACGGGGTTACCTGGCCAACCGTCAGAGATTAATGTCTGCGAGCCTTGGATTATCTTGGGCGCCTTGTCGAAGTCATGAGCGTCGTAGATTCGCAGTGCGCGTTGCCACCCGCCGGTGACGAGGCTATTACCGTCTGGGGAGAATGTGGCCGAGGCAATGATGGCTGGTTTATGATCGGGATCGTTCGGACTGGGTTCGTGCACCAGTGGACCGGCGAGTTTTGTTCCGCTCAAGATGTCCCAGATTAATACATTTCCGTCATACCCTCCGGTGGAGAATCTGGTAGAATCAGGGGAGACATCGACCGCGGACACTCGAGTTTTGGTTGGCATGTCCACCGAACGAACTTTTCGACGGGTTTTCCTGTCCCAAACACTGGCCGCACCTTCCTCGCCGATGACTATCCACTTTCCATCACCTGAGAGGGCAATTGAAGGGGCAGCGCTGACAGTATCCTCTCTAAGCACCTCTCGAATCTCCCTTCCATCATCAACGCGCCATTGTCTTATCCCCTTCAGGCTGCCACTAAGAAGGTATTCGTCGTCCAAGAAGGCGAGGGAGCTAACGTATTCGCCCTTCACATCGATCTCGATTCGTTCTGCTTTGTCTGGGAGTAAAAGTTCGGGTCAGCAGGGATCTATCTCACAGTCTACACCAACCCATCGCTCCGTTAGCTTGCAGAGGTCAGCGGAACACGATAAGGACCCGGTTGCAAAGTTGAGGGTAAGGTGTGCCGGTAGTGAATCTCTTAGAGCATCCTTTTATAGCTAGAGCGCTGCAAAACCCTGGCCGAACTTCCGTTCCAAGGATTGATGTTTATCGTGTGGGAGGCAAATAGAACTATCCCTAATGTGGACTACTCCAATTACTTACCACATGCTGGATCTCTTTCAAGTGTCAGCTCACGGTCTTCCTCTGTCCGCTGTTCAACCTTAATCGCTGGAGTAGTGGATCCTATGAATGGTTCAACGGAGCTGCCCAATATCCCCTGCCATATCTTGTCCTAGTTGACAGCACGAGCTCTTTCATCTCCAGACCTCCCAAACCACCCCGTTTACCCTCAATCCGTTGATAAATGTCCTTCAGATTCGTCGGCTTCACAGTTTTGTACACTGACCATAATACCCTCCTGGTGGAGATTCGAAGAGGAACAGCCCATACTCAGGACGTTCACTTGATCGCGCCTTGAGTTTCGCCCTGATCATGTTGCCGATGGCTAACGTGAACTGCGGGTGCGTCACGGCGCCCTGACTGCCACAAGATTGGTCAGGGGCAAAGGGTTTGGGGAGCATAGTGGGGGAGTGGTCCCAGATGTCACTCGTGACACAGACCTGTAGACGAGTTGAGGTAATGCCCCTTGCCACGCTAAGGCTCAGGCTGGAACTCTCAAGCTGGACCCGGATCTGCCGTTCGATTTGGGGTGGTGGGAGATCAAGTGTTCGCATCGTACCTTATCGCATATTCGTAGCTGACATCGACAGGAACTCGCCCGAACTTGAAAATACGCCCTCCGGGCCGACTCTCCCTTCATGATTTGGTGGAAAGGCGTATTGCCAAAACGCACCTCGTTCTCTTACCCTTTTTCTGATCATGTGGCGCAATGAGGCTCAGCTTCCATCGCCTGAAAAGGTCAAACAGAAAAGAAGATCGAAGGGAGCACACGATGTCCCGAAAAGCCCATATCAGACGCTGACATGTGAACGCTTGGATGAGACCAAAATCGAGGACGGAGATGTCGTTCATCGGGCACATCACTTCGGTCCGTTTTGTCGACCTAAAGAAAAATCTTGGGGTTTGAGACGGATGGGGAATACCAGCCCTCGCCTGATAAATCAACCTCGTGGCAAGGAAGCTTGAAAGCAAGTATTTGAATCGCACATTTAGGTAGACCCTGCCCGAGGGAACGTCCATCAACACGATTGAAGTCAGTCACAACATTCTCGATTCCCTGCTAGGATCACCACCGTATGGTCTGTCCAGTGTCAAATGCATATCATCATTAACTATTGAATTACCGAGTCCTGCGCTTAACATCGTCCAGGTGCTTCCATACCTGTTATCCGAATAGAGCATTGACACAGAAGATCGCATCGTATGGTGGTTAGCTGTCACATCCCGTTTGCCAAGCTTGGGATGCAAACCGGTGTAGGTTCAAGCCACGCTCATCTGTGCCAAACCCTGCTTCTTTGAGTTGACAGTGGTTGTTATCGATTATCTGGAATGGAAGCTGCCGTGTAGCTTTTCTTCTTGTTGGAGTCAGTTTAAAAGGGCGACACCCATCGGCGGGTTTGGTGTGTGCACTTCTACTCTCCCGTCCATCTCCTCTCCCTTTCCGTAGGGTTTAGGGTTCCGAAATTCCTGTTCCGTCTCCTACGCCCAATAGCTAGAGTCGTCACACTTCAGCAAGTCATAGGTATCAAATAGAGTCATTCTGAAAAAGTGTCTCGTCAAACTTGCTGAGTTTAATTGTCTCCGAGTGTACCTTGTATCTCGAGAAAATGACCCGCGTAACCGTTGAGAACGAATGGATAAGGTTGAGATACCTTGACGTCCTTCAAATTTGCATTATATTCGGACATTGTAGGTAAGTAAGAGTGAGTGGTGTGACGAAGTGGTAGAGATTCAAACCTATTCAAACCTTGTTGAGCCACAGTGGTTTCAAGTTCGGCTCCGAGCTAATAGTAACCGCGATCGAATAGCCTGATCACGGCGATGTCCCTACCACAGCTACTGTATGTCCAGCCTACTACTTATGAGGTCAATCTAGTTCCCCTCCCACGACGTGATACCTTTGTTTTATCTTTGCCGCCCTGTGAGCCTTCAACCTTAGTGATCGTCAACTAGATGGGTACGTGTGATAGTACTTGTCGGGCCTTGTTCAAAGAGGAGCACGCTCAACGGGGTGTATCCCCAGACAATGTTCAGTATGGTATCATCTCGGATGTTGGCGATCTATGGCCGATCGATGAAACGTCTGGCCCCGGCGGGAAGGTGGTGAGCAAATAGCCGACATCGTCCGAGTCGTCAGAAGTTTCACCACGCATTCGTGCTCTTCTTGTAGATCCTCACGTATGGTTTCATCGAAGGCAACGACGATCAACGAAGAATTGTCAACACTATCATTAAGAGTAGTGGGAGAGCAGATGATCCCGAGCTCGCAACTTGGGAGGACTATGCCAACGTCGAGTTCCGCTTCGTCGTCAATCCAGCTGACGCCAAAATAAGAGTCAGTTTTCCTGATACAGATGTAAACTGTCGCTCGTTCGTAGGGACAAGGGCCGAAAAGCAAGGACCCACTGAGCCGACAGTCAGGCTTCCACGAGTCGGGACTGGGGATAGTAACGACGCTTTGGATCGCCGCCATACTCTCCACGAGTTCGGACACGCTCTTGGGCTGCGACACGAACATCAAAGTCCCAGGGCAGGAGCGCCGAAATCCAAAACATTTCCTCCTAACCAGAGTAACTACACAGAACTCGACTTGGAATCCATTATGATGTGAGTGGAACTATTGTAGCTAGTCAGCCTTGCTCATCCATTTCTTCAGCTATGACAAGTATTCCCTTGCTAGTGGGAAGAAGATGAAGATAAAGCTCCCCACAGTGTTATCCGAAAAAGACAAGGCCTTCATCATGCTCCTGTACCCACCAGACCTCAGCGATGTCGCAACAAGGAGAAAGTTCGAAGAAGCTTTGCGAGTTGCTGGATTCGAAGCCGAAGCGGATAGGCGCCAGATTATTGGTGCTTTCGGGAGCGAAAACGACACACGCCCTTTATACGTGCGGCTGACCGCGGTGAGAAGTATGGTTCTTGAACGTAACGATGCGATTAAGCTGCCGTGGGTTGGTAAGTACAGAGTGGTTGGATGATTTCATGTCTGGCATTCATCGTGGAATGTAGCCAACGGAATCTTCTTGGGCAGCCTCAACCAGTCAGGCCTTCAACAGAGCTACATCACTGACTATGTCCACGGTGCGGCGGAGAACAAGCTCATCCAAGCTATGATCAGGAACATCGTCTCCAAGGTTTTCGTCCAAAACGGGATCGAGATCGCAGAACCACAGCCGAAGATATCCAGCAGAGACATCATGGAAATGATCGGCGCGCTTGCTATTCAAGAGGACGTGATCAATCAGGTCAAGTACTACAATACACTGTTCTGTGGGAGGTGGGTACTCATACGGTTGGCATTGTTGACGCGTCTTCGATATTGATCGTTTTCGTCAAGGTCAACGTCGCAGGATGGCAGTGTCCGTTGACCTGCTTTCTCAGTTTCCTTGTATTCTGATCTCTTTTTACACCCTTAGTCCAGTGATGAAGACGCCTCATTGGCCCAGTCATCCAGTGCGCATATTAAAAAGCCCGCGAGCAGCGGAGACATCACCATCACCATCAAAGACCTGAAACGGAACGTTGAAATCCACGATGAAGCTACCGATGCAAGAGAACAGAGTATCGGTGAGCTGTTTGTCCCTCGTCATGTAGGGACACGTCGCCCAACCAAGCGTAATATTGCAGATTCCGAGGGCACTTTTTACTTCAGTAGGGAGCATGATCTCGAGCGTGCTATCAACGTGCACTGGACTCCTGAAAATATCGTGTTCTTCCAAAATGACTTGATTATCATTGCTCGTGTATGTCTTCTACTCTGCTAATTGAATGTCTCACCGACTCACGTCATGTTCACTGTGTAGTTCGTCCGTAAGTTCTCAGGTGATCTTTTCTGACGACGACTTACATAGCTGTAGCGGACGAGAAGGAGAGCCTGGGCAATGAAACCAAGGCTTTCAAAGGCGTGAAGTGGCCCTCGGCCACTGGAATCTGAAGATGTTGCGGTGCCGCCCTCTGTCAGCCGATTGAGCGTTTGCAGTGTACTATCCTATGAACCGCTTCGATGAATGTCATTATTTACATTTGACGTCGCTTATGTAAGAGTCCTCCTCCTATCTGAAAGGACTCGGTGACTTCACTTCCTAAGTACCTCCAAATTCCAAGCATGTCAGACAGTGAGTTCGCACACCCTTCAAGCGTTAGCGTCCTCAAAGATTGGTAGATGCAAATGCTCAACATCAATATATTCCCCCTGGGGCCGTGATCTGCTCGCGTGCTGCGCTGTTGGGCAAGAAGGCGCAGGCTTCCAGCCCCCCTGTGGGGCCATTACCTCCTCGAGTCCTGAGCTGATTCCAGATGCGTCCAACAAGGCGCAGGCTTCAGGGCCCGTCAGTGACTCTCAACCAAAGGCTTCTACCCATGAGGTCTGCTTTCCTCCTGAGCTGAATCAATCCGCAAAAAAGGGGTAATTAACTCGCAGGGGAGTATGAGGAGCAGGAGTCAGAGTGCTTTGGTTGATTGCAGAGTAAACTCGGACCTCCATCGTTATGCGATCGAATGTAAGACAGAAGAGCATGTATACTATTGCCCACGACTGCCAATGTTAATCATATCTGCAGAAAAAATTCAGAGGAAATAAACGGATCCGACCCAGTGGCGTCTGACTCAAACCAGAGGTTTCGTCTTTGTCTTTGTCGAGAAATTTTGCACGCTTGAGCACGTCATCTCCAATTGAAGAAACAATTAATGACCTCTGGCCTGAAAGTAGGACGGCGTGATCGCTGAACCGGGATCTAATAGTCAGATGCACGAAATGACGAACATTTGGTGTTTCTTTCGTGTGCCTCCAAGTCCAGGACAGCCAGTAAGATACAAGCCAGTTGGGGCCACAGCACCACCATATATACATTGTTCAATTTCTTATCAAGCACAAACAGACCCGACCGAGTTCAATGCCCTCTCACCATATCGCAACTTCCGACCCTAGACACTCTTCCCATCCGACACAGGAATACCCGCATACTCGTCATATCCAAGCGCCAAGTTAAGATTCTGCGTCAAAAAAAATCTCAGCATCACCTCCACCTCACACCCGCCCTGTGACACGCACCTGCAAACACTGCGTCGCAGCCCCCTTCAACAAATTATCCAACCCACCCACAACCACCACCCTCTCCGACCCACTATGCACCTGTACCCCACCGACGACCCATCCATGCTGTCCCTCCACGTCGCCAACCCCCGGAATACCCTTTTGCACGCGAACCAGTTTTTCGTCCGTGTAATACGAGGCGTAGAGCGACGCGATGCGAGAGGCGGTCAGGGAGGTGGTGTTGAGAGGGAATGAGAGCGTGCTGATGATACCGCTGAAAAAGGGAGCGACAGAGGGGACGAAGGCGAGTTGGACGAGCGGTTTGGAGGGGTCTGGGGTGGCAGGGGTAGAGGTGGACGTGGGGGTGGGGGTGGAGGTGGAGGGGGAGGGAGAAAGGAGCTTGGAGAGGTGGAAGCCGGCTTCGCGCTCGTGGATGTGGTCTGTGAGTGAGTAGGGGCGGACAGCACCGTTTAAGCTCTCGGGCGACACTTTGGGGAGGGTGATGGGACGAGGATCCTTTTCGCCGGGCTGAGTGATGGTTCCAGCACCGCTGTATCCAGAGACACCGAAGACGGTAGGCCAGGCAGGTGGGGCGAGGTATGGGAGAAGAGGTGCGACGAGGAGTTGAGTAGACGTAGCATAACAACCTGGATTCGAGATCCTCTTGGAGGCACGGATATCAGTGCGACCGTACAGCTCTGAGCGGTCATCGGCATATTTCCATCGTCATCGGCATTGTCGACACAAGGGCACAAGAGCCCGGATCGAACCCAAAGAAGAAGAAAAACAGAAAAGAAAGATGTCATTACAGATTCAAAACACATTTTTTACAACGCAATCCCCTCACCAGGCAATCCATACGTCCAACCTTGTTCAAATCTGTAGTCGGCGCTCAAGTCAACAACAACACTCGTTTCGCCTTTCCTCTCCTTCGAGCCCTTCTCGACAGCGTCCACGAATGGCTTGCACACACCGTTGGGAAGCGCCATCACCCATGCATCGACTTCGCCTTCCTTCTCCATCCTCTCGACGTCCTTGACGGAGAGGTTAGTGTGTGTGATGGGTGACTTGGTGTACCCCTCAAGCGGGTGGCCTTCGAGGACACGAGAAGAGACATGGGAAAGGGAGAGATAGGGATGCGTGTTCAACAAGGAAGTCAAGGCTTGACCAGTGTACCCACGTGCTCCGATGAGAGCAACACGCTTTGGTTCCGTGGAGGGTGTAGGGGCAGAGGCATGGGTGGCATATCCCCGCTTCGCACCCGGAACACCGATCTGACATGCCATCGTAGAGAAGCTCCGGGCTGAGCCGGGAGTCGCACCGCCCAATTGGGCGCGTGCAAGTCCGAGAGGAAGGTATGCCCGTTGTACACGACCACTCTCTTCGAGTTTCTTGACAACTTTTTCTATGTCGCTCACGTCGTTGATGCCATACCAGAACAGTGAGCGGCCAGAGCGCGTGAAGGAGCCATCGGTACGGTCAAAGTGCCATGAACGATCCATGATTTCTTCCCCTTGAGATGGGTGGGCAACAGCCGAAGGAGAGGGCGCAGTGGGAGGCGAAACGGACGCTGTCCATACGAGCTGTCTGTGATCCTTCTTGAGCGAGTTCCACACGTTGTCGAGAACGCCGTTAAGCACGCCCGAGCGAGAGGGAAGGAGTTTCGTCACCACAGGGGTCTCGCCCTCAGGGTGGGACACGATGGCGACCGCATCGAGGGGTTCATCAGCGTAGATCGTCCATTCTCCGGGCTTGGCATTCTCCAGTGCGGAAAGGATACCGGCGACGCTTTCTTTTCCAGAGCGAATGCCTTCGTCACGCTCGCAGATGACTTGGCGGAGCCGGTCTTTGCCGATACTCTCCAAAGATTGGTGTTTGAGGAGCTTGTATCCCCGGCGGATGAGGGTACCGGCACCGGAATCGGTGAACAGCTCTCGCTGGAGGTTGGAAGTGGAGATGACGGCAACAGAGGAAGAACGGGGGAGGACGTCCAAGAGTTCCTTGAACTCACGCAACTTGAGCTTGGTGCCGTACTTGACCCATGGCTCCTTCATGAGCTGGTTATATTCCTGTTCGCCGATGGCGATGAGCTAGTATGACAAGGGGAACGGGTGACCAGACGCACCTCATCCAAGTTGATCACGTCCAACTTTTCTCCTGTAACACCGTGGAACAATCCACCCTTTTCATTAAGGAACACAATCTTCATCGGTTCGAGTTCCTTGGCGAGTTCTCCGGCAGCAACGTCCGCATTGACATTGAGAATCTGGCCCTCGTTGCTCTCGGCAAGACTGCAGAGAATGGGCAAGGCGCCAGCACGGATGGAAGCCTCGAGAGGACGTTTGTCGACTCGTGTAATCTTACCAACAAGACCATACTTTTGGGGATCGAGTGCTGTGGCAGTGAAAACACCCGAGGTGATAGGGCGGGCACGAGTACCGAGTTTCTCGAGAGCGCCGACTAGTTTGAGGTTTTCTTCGAGGAAGACCCGACGAGCGATTTCAAGAGTCCTTGCATCTGTGGACGGTTGAAGCTGTTTATTGGACTGCAAGTGCGATAGACGAACCGGTGACCCTGATCCCATCAATGTACTCCGGCTTAACGCCCTCACTCTCGAGGATGTCGTTCATTTGGGGTCCGGCACCATGGAGGACGACTGGGTAGAGACCCACGCGGTAGAGGAAGCTGAGGCTGAGAGCGAGTTCGTCGAGGTCATCGAGGACAGCACCGCCGACTTTGATGACTGCAAACTTTGCGGGTTGGGAAGGGTGGGAGGAAGAAGAAAAGATTCGGAGGTGACGCTCGACTTCACGTTTTGTACCAAGAGAGTAGAGGAGACGGGTAATGGTGTCCTGTCGTTTGTGTGGATGTTACGATGACGTTCAAACTGGTCTATAAACTCACTCTGTCTGTCTGCGCGACAGATTGGATTGACCTGACTGAGTTCCTGGTCCGTACGGCGGTGAGCGCAGCTTGACGGTGACCAGCGACGACGACAGCCTTGGAGGCGAGCGACAGTCGAGACGGCAACAAGGCAGCACGGGTCGACAACATTTTTGACGATGTGTACTGTGTGGAGAAGAGAGTCAAGAGCTATGTAAAAAATTGACAAGTGACAGAGTCAACTGAGACACCTCCAGTGGATATGACTCTCTCCACAAGCTCTACGGCAATTTTATACCTCGAGGCGAACAAAATGCTGTTGGCTGCTGTACAACACTCGTAATGATCCCATAGCTCACAGCTACTACAGCTCGAGGTAAGCTCGAGGTAAGTGTTCCATCCTGAACTTCGATCCAAATGGCAGACATCCGCAGGTCACCCGGGGTCAATGACCGTCAATCTACCACAGTCGAGACATCTTGCCTGATCTAGCTGCAGATGATCTAGCTCGTTTTCCTCCTACAGTGCCACACTGGGACTTGGTCAGCGCCAACGTCATACTTGCCATCCAACATGAATGCACAAGGCATATCCATACATGTGCCGGACGACATCATTCGCAAGATTCTCTCCTTCACGGACGTCCTCAACGTTCTCCGTATGAGATTGGTCAGTGCACTCTTGTCTTGTTGTCGTTCGAAATCTGTCCATATCCCCATCTGCATCATGATGGCGTTGACACACATTCTCATCAGGTTTCCAAGCGATTCCGTGAAATCACCTATGATCGTGAAATCTGGGCCACTTTGTATACAAACGCTCCGTTGCCTCGTCCCCCTGGGCCATTCCCGTCTCAATCCACCCAATTTCTCGAGCGAACCCTGGCGAAATCGACACGATTGGCACAGTCTTGGACAACGCAACCACTGCAAGAAATCTGGAGTGCAGATCTCCCGCTCAGTTGGCTCCAATGTCAACCCCCGGGGCTCGTGGGCGGGAGATGGGTCATCGATTTCGAGTCATCTAAGAAGATCGTGTTGCATGACACAACAGACCTCTCCTCGCGGAAGGTCGTGTGGGAAGTTCCAGACGGTGAAACGATACATTTCTGGGAGTTATGTCCTATCACGTCCACCAATGGAGCGCTGGTCTACGTCGTTGTTTTTAAGAAACCTACTTTGTGCGCTCACTCGATCTGGTATGCGTACAGTACCTTCGATCTCTGGCTATCTTTCCGCTTACTCGTTGTTTTATTCATTAGTGAGCTTCTGGAGTTCCGTATCAGCGACGACTCTGTGGAGCTTTCCTTCTCAGTGGAACTACGAGGGCCTCCGGGCAGTTTCGAGGCAAATACGGATGGCATGCGTGACAAGGGGCCGCTCCTCTTCATCGAGCACCTACATCTAGTCTTCGACACGCGAACCCGCATCGTCTATGGATTCCCTGAATTCCGCACTCAACTGGTGCGTAGTCTTACCCTTCTGGCCATCGTATCTGATACTTATCGAAAACTAGGATGAAATCACCCCCTTGCCAGACGACACTGGTCGCCGAGCTTTGCTGACGAACACACACATCATCATTCTCTCTCCACACACACCGCCCTATCTTCTGATCCAAGCATTTGCTATCCCTGCTCATCCACGCCAGCTCCCCAATGGCCCATCTGCCCTCCAGCTCACCCACGAGTGTATTTCCACAGATGCCCTCTGGGTGCACGGCCAGACTCTCATCCGAGAATCCACAGTCGACCCGCTGACTGGATCAACGAACATGAGATTCTTGGGTCACCTTCCGAAAGGCGGGCAGCTGGGCTTCCATTGTATCGACCTCACGCTACCCGCATCTCACGATGATACCATCCTCCCGATTTCCCTCGCCGTTCACGAGGTCTTCACACTCGAACCCTTCTTCCAGCTAACTGCCAGGAACACCGGCTACACTGCAAAATGAAGCCTACAGGGAGCAGACGATTGCCGGAAATCACCACTGATACATATATGGGCCGCGATGTGAACATACGCGCAATATGTTTGGGATGATTTGTGCACTGTTTGGGGTATGGCGTCGAGGAGATTATCTCTGTAACATAGGGAACTTGATATTGAATATTTGTTACGAGAGCGTCCGAAGCATATGCAGATAACGAATTAGAGCACCTCACACCCCAGGGTTGTGCAGATGGTCATGATAGGACACTGCACTACCGTGATATAGTAATGTCTGACCAACATGTCTAGGGTACCTCCAATACATTGTTTGAACATCCTTTCCCCGTTCAGGTTATTGGCACTGTCAGACGGCGTGCTCAATGCCTCCCATTTGACCATCTAATCCATGCTCAACCGTCAATTTTTATGTACAAATGGTAATCCGTGTTCGTTACGACTACCGCACTCTGGACATGCACGAATCATGCGATTTGTCGTGCCTGCTTGCACAAGGCTGCCGTATAGTACACTAAATAATGACATCCTGTAGATGATCTAGTTGTGCTGTCGTCGTTCGTGAAAGTATTGCTTTGCCAGGGCTGGTCGATTACTTGGTGGGTTCAAGCTCCCTCGCGAGGATAGTGCAATGCAGTATAGATTAACGATGTGTGTATTATAATGCAGCATCCTTCCTAGCATCCAGCTCCTCTATTGAAGGTCGCTTGGGGGTGACCATCCCACTGCTCAGCATGAGCTGGCACATGGGACCTCGGTCTCTCCATATTCACCCGGCGAGTAATCAACTACATGACCAGGCTTGTAGATGTTGCCGTGGGACTCGAACATCGATGAAGGGAGTTGGAGCATGTCCGATGGGGTCCTCGTGAGGTACAGGATGCGGCGAGGTAGACGTATGTCGCACTTCAGCGAACTGCCGAGGCATTCACCAAGCTTGTCTGCCCCCTGGATGGGTGCCCGCCATGAATATCGACGAACCAGAGAAGCAACCTGTTTCATTCAGGAGTCTAAACACGGGTGAGGATGACATACTACAGTTGACGAGTGTACGAGTTTACCACTTTGGTCGTTCTCTCCCGAATTTTGCGATTGTCTCCAGCCTGAGGAAGAGCTCATTTTTGATCTCGGAATTTTAACATGGGATGCAGGTCGACTTGACGGCTAAGTAATAAGAAGTGCACGAATCTACGCGCTGACGGTCTTGATACACCAGTGCCATCAATGAACGCGGTATCGATGCCAGAGCGTCAGTGTGTAAGAGCGGCGGGGAAGTGGGTGTCAACAGCTAGGGTAGTAAAATTAAGGCTACGTGGTTAGGACACGAAAATCGATAATCGAACCTGTCTATGAAAGCGGCATAGCACCATCTCTTGAGTGACGCTCACGCAATTTAATGGGCCGACAAAAGAGCTGACTGCAGCCTTCAAGTTCAAAACATGGTTTGGAAGATGTGGGTATGAAGCGTGTAATAGGACAGTAATAGTATAGATAGATTAGATCACTGCTAAAATTCTCGAGCACGTGACGAATCCCAATCATTCCAAGAAAATTTGCGGTGACGTCATCACACTGTACGAAAACAGCAGGTTATGATGCACAAAGAGTACAGTAATAACATTCAGGTGTTAACAAATGATTGCGAGCATATTTACATGACACACAAGAGATCAACAGAATCAGTACGTAGCAGGGATCAATAGTGCCCTCTCAACAGTGGTCATGAATTCTTCCCAGACCAATTGCTGAATAGCTATATCATAATGCGTATCAGACAGATCAACCTCGTCATCGGAGATCGCAGAATCCCTCAACACCCAACGTGAGATAAACTCCCCTTCCATTGGAATCTGTGAGTCCCAGAGTGGCCAGTTACCATGAGGGAACATGGGAAACGCGGCGACGAACGCCATCCAAAACAGCTCGCGCATCACAAAGTAATATTCTGGGTAAGAGTTGTTGAGGTGCGGGTCTGCTAACAGGCCCCGCTCGATGTCCTTCGCCA